>JAOEGS010005317.1:40579-51143 GCA_025447755.1 Corythornis vintsioides
GACCAAGATTTCTGAAATTCATTGCGAGTTGCTGCAGAGGAGGAAGGTATGCAGAACTACTTTCAGGGTGAGTCACTCATTAGCCAGATGGACCTTTAGATCAGCAAAAGTAAAGTACTGCACAATAATGCAGTAAAGCATAACATTTTTATGAATGTGTAAGTATGTAAATATTTTGTTACTTAGAAACTGTGAATTGCATTAGTTATGAGAATATTTGTAAATAAATGCTTAGGTTGCAAACCTATCTTAGCTGTTTTACTTTTTAGAGTTTTTACAAGATGCAGGAGCATTCACAGCTTGACCAACCAGGAAGCATTGCCAAGGGTTCCATTCTGTAGAAACACTGGCTGGTGCAGTAAGAAAAGGCCACAACACCTAAGCTATTTAAAACTTCCTTACATTGTCATCAGTAGCTGGTTTATCTATTATCACCTCTGGCAGAAGCTGTCCAACAGGCGATGTAGGAACTGATGGTCCACCAACCAGGGAAACCACCCCATTGCAATCCACAGTGCTGTGCATCTTCCCATTCACTGGAAACACTGCTAGCATCCTGGATGACCTACTGGCCTGACTAATGTTACTGTTGCGCCGTTCACCATGTCTGCGTGGCACAAAGAGAGAATCTCTTCTGCTATCATTGTCTTCAAAAGTGCTGTGCTCATCATCAGCAAAGTCATTTTCTGATCCTATATCCTTTGCTCTACCTCTGAAGCTGAAAAGGCTTGTTCTGCTGTTGCGCCTTGGGGAGAACAGGGAGCCTCGAATGCTCAATAAAGACTGTGGGCAAACAAAATTTGTGATTATTGGCTGAAGCCTTCAAACATAGCATTATTAATAGGATAGCATATATATATATCTGCTGATGATATATATATCTGCATGTAGAAATACCACTGTTTATGGATTCTTAAAAGAAAATAATTTCTAAGCACTCCTTTCTCCTAGTATCAGTCAGAGTTGCTGAGTAGTTGCACAAGAAAAAAAAAGGGAGCCTATACATACACATTCTTACATGTATGCAGCATCCTGCACATATTGAACCAACTTCCAAGTGTCATTGAAGCAGGAAGATAATACAAGACTATCATAATGGAAAAAAAATGCAGTATTTGATGTCTAGATAATATATAATCCATCTAAAAAACCCCAGAGAATCAATCAGGGAATATTTTATATTATTTTTAAACAAATATTATAAGAACGAAGATATGAGGTTACATTTAGTTTTATGTGTTTTTTTACAAGACAGTCTAGCAGCTACAGCACTTTCAAGAATTAACAACAACAATAAAGTTTAATGAAAATTTCAGTGTTTCCTTTCTTTAGGCAGTAGGATCATATTACAGTATCAACAAGACTAAAGCCGTTTTGTAACAGCCTATGATGCTTTAAATGTATGTATCTACTAAAAATAACTATTCAATACCTGATGTGGAGAAGAATACTTCTTTTCGTATGTCAGTCTATTGCCTTCAATAGATAACCGGAAACCTTTTCTTCTGATGCTATCTTCTGATTCAGACTTGTGAAATTCATCTTCATCTTTTTCTTCTCCTCCAGACTGTTCTTTCTGTTTTCTTTTTTTCCTTCGATTCCGTCTCTCTTTTGCACTCTTTGAGCTCAGTTTTGATGCCTCTGATGAACTTTCTGAGAGCCCTCCTGCTTCTCCCCCAGCACTGGGTTCCCTGGATTCCGCCGATGCTGTTACTGCTGCTGCTGCCACCGCTGCTGCCTACCATAGAATCATCATAAGTCATGGAATGTTAGGGGTTGGAAGGGACCTCTAGAGATCACCAAGTCCAACCTCCCTGCCAAAGCAGGATCACCCAGGGCATGTTGCACAGGGATATATCCAGATGGGTCTGGAAAGTCTACAAGGAAGGAGAACTCAGAGCCTTTCTGGGCAGCCTGTTCCAGTATTCTGTCACCTTGTAAAGCTCTGTCACAGTAAAGAAGTTCCTCCTCATGTTGAGGTGGAACCTTCTATGGCCCAGTTTGCACCCTTGTTCCAGAATTAATTTGTGACACTGAACAAACCGTGACATTATGGGCTTTTAAAATTTACTTGTATATAATTTCTAGTCCAAACACCCTAGATCTTAACAGCTTCCATAGGATACTCTTCCACTAGTTTTTTCTACTTATATTACTCAATTGATTCAAGATGTGTGTAGGTCATAGACTTTCTCCATCTTTCATAAATAGTTTTAAAAAAAGACTATATCAATGACACTAGACTGCAAAAGCATAATGAAGAATGTGTACCTAGTTTTGAATATCCCTTCTCGATTATGGCTGGATTGTTAAAAACACAATGTCCTCAGTACACAATAGAAAATCTGTGAGGTAGCTCTGTTCTTGAAAGCCCAACAGGGTGTTTTATAACTCCAGATTCAGAAAGCAGAGGGTGAATATTTCTAGGAAAATTAATGACTTACACTTCTGCATTACTATATCATAAGTTATACCTGAGCTGCTTCTTGTTGCTTCTTCAATTGTTCCAGCATCTGTTGAAATTCTGCCTCTTTCTGTTCCGCTTCTTCCATGGTTGCTTGATTCTGTTCTTCATAGGCCATGGCAACCACAGCCAGGATCAAGTTGATCAGGTAGAAAGAACCCAGAAAAATGACCAGAACAAAAAATATCATGTATGTCTTCCCAGCTGCACGTAGTGTCTGAAAATAAGAATACATTTAATAGGAAGAATAGGTTAACAGAAGTTATGGTTTTCAAATAAAGATAATATAGGAAAATTGATTTTAAACCTCTTGTGCTATTGGTACAAATATATTTTGTCTATTTTGCATTTTTAAAAAATCTCACCAATTGATAGAGGTTTTCCCAAAAGTCTTGAGTCATCAAGCGAAATAGTGACAGGAAAGCCCAGCTAAAGGTATCAAAACTTGTGTAGCCATAATTGGGGTTTCTACCAGCTTTCACACATGTATATCCTTCTGGGCACTGCCTACAAGAGAAAGTGAGTGTTACCTTATATAGTTATTTTAATACTATCACCTGAAATGTCCATGAGACTATTAGGATGAAAAAAGAGGATGTTTTTTTCAGTTAATCAGATTAGAAATAATAGCAGTTGTGGTTTTTAAAAGAAAAATATTTTAAAGGACACTAGAAAATTTAAGCAAGACAAGACCCAAGACACAAAAACAAAACATAAGACACACACAGAAAAATTGTCATAATCTTAGCCTAAGCCTTTAAAATCTAATTTTCCAAATAATTTCTATAATTATTAGTGTTGTAACATTAAGGTCAATAGTGTTTTCTAACATTGGAATCTGTTAGTACTCATATGTGCAGATGGATCTGTGAGCTAACAGGGGTTTTCCAGCTTCTGTTTCGTACTAATGCCAAATTACTGATTCATTCATGCAAAGTCTTAGCTCCTCTAACCAATCCGCTGAGCTCTGACTAGAAACCTGAGTCCTCAGTTTGCTGTAAAACTATAGCATTTCTTATGTGAAAGTGGTAAGTCAAAATACAGACTACCTCCAACTACACATTTAAAGATCATGCATCTAATTTGTACATGGTGCAATATGATAAAATTTAGTCTTACCCAGCATCAGAACTATTTCCGCAAAGCAGAGCATCATTTTGTCCTTCCAGAAAGTAAAAATGACCTGTTTAGAAAAGAATTTTAAAAGCCCCTTATAAAATTCAGAACATGAAAGTTTTATTACAGCTCTATGAAATAAATAGTTTTTCTCTAAAAGTGTTAAGGCGATTTCCCGTGCAATTTTAAATAAGCACTGTTATTTTTTTTTCAGCAGGACCATAACTTCAGAGTAAATCACAATATGAATTGCAGTAAGTGCTACCACTCACAGCATTTGCTGTTAAAATAGCAACATGTATGAAAATCCTGCCAAATACATGAAAAGTACAGTTTCCCCTTCAGTCTGATCACTGAACTAAATCACACTTTTTATTTTACAATTATTCGGGTTTATTTTTATTTCACATTATTAAAATAATTAAATTGTATCTGAAAAAAAAATACTGATGATTTATTTCAAACTTTCTGATCAGTATTGCCACGAGTTCCAGTCTGTTGCTCTGTAGCAAACCATCCCATAATGTGTAAAGTAATCCTGTATTTAAAGGACATTTTAGATGGTTTAAACAACAAAAACATTGACCTGCCTATTGTTAGAAGAATAAAGAGCTGATGGGCAAAACATTGTGCTTAAGATTCACTTTGACCATACCCTTAAGAAGTGCTTTTCTTTTTTCCCTCAAAGCAGATGCCTGTAGTAGATAAATTCTTGATTTTGGAAGAATTATAAGAGGAGAAGCTTCCTTCTATAGTAATGACCTGCCACTTAGTCACAGGCTTAAGGATGTAATTTATATATAGTCAGAACACATAGCTCAGTATCCCATTTCTGATGGAGACCAAGAGCATTGTCTCAGGATGTCTGTAAGGACAGAGCAAGATGATACTCCCCTAATCACCTCCCCACTTCCAATACTTCTGAATCAAGGCAGCTTTGGAGTTAAGATGGTACCGCTTTTGTTTCCTGAGAAGGAAGTACATTGGATTTGTTTTCCATTGGACCGCCCTGTTAGAGTTCCTTAAAATGATCTCATTCAAAATGCTACCAGTACAGATGAGTTTGGAGATGACTATGGTTGTGCTGCCCAAGCCAGGTTACTGCAGAAGCTAATGAACGCTGAGCCTGATGAGGTGTCATGAGCTGCTGTTTCAGCACATTGATTTGCTGCAGGAGGGACACAGTACCCCAGCCAGCATGCATCTCTCCACACTGTAAGTGAAACTCTACCATTTGGAAAAGTTTGGTTTTAAGATCTATGTAGACCTTGTTCTGACACTCTGTGAAGTATTCGGTGTCTAATGGTACACCTGCATCTTACAGGTACTATCTTCTGTTCTAAGTGCACAACCCTACAACCCACAACTGCTGTCAGTCTGGGCTGGTGTGCATTGCAGAATAGTGCTGTGCTGAAACACAGCTGTAAGTAGTAAAGCTCCTTGACATGATGGTGACCACAGCTGACCCTTACAAAACAAATCTTATTCTGCATTATGTCAGTTAAACATGATTAAAACATGCTGAAATGTAATGACTGACTGGGAAGAATGTAAACCTGACTTGATGTAGGTTACATGGAGCAGTCAGTCATGATCAGTACTGAAGCAGCTGAGCTGAACCGTTAAAATAGGGTCTGTATTCAGGTTCTGTCATTCAGACAAGATGTGCCTTGTTAGCATGCTGTACCTATTGGCTCCATAGGAAATAATAGTCATCCAGGCTTTCTCTGAGTGCACTGATACAACCCTGACAAATACTCAAAATACAATCATGACAAGAACATGTTTAAAACATAAGCTTATCAGTATAAGCCCGTGTCCCTAACTAGATAGAAAACTCTGAATTATATTTTACCAAAGTAATGTGAAAAGTCCTTCACTGCATCAAAGGTATATGTTTGTCCCCCTTCATTTCATTTGGAAATGGGAAAAAAAAAAATCCCTGGTAGGAGAACATTTTATTTCAAGGGAATTCACAGTTGTTTGGGTAAACCTAGGGTAATGACAGATAACTGCTATTTCACAAAATAAATTGTGATATGTTCTTTCCCAGGAAAGAAACCTCTTATAGCAAGGTTGCCAAAATAAACTTAATCCTGTGTCAATATACCAAAGGTTCAAGTAGCCATTCAGTAAAGTACTTTATGTAACTAACTGAACTCAGATTCATTTTTCATGGGGCTTCAGGGCTTTAAATCAAATTAAATCAGAGCTTGAGTTTATAGATTCTTTGTTAAAAAGCCAGGAAGTAACATTTGACCTTGAAGTCTAGGTCTTCATTACAAGACATTGCTTAGACTTTATTATATTCTGAGACATAGAACGGGCTGCCCAGGGAGGTTGTGGAGTCTCCTTCTCTGGAGACACTCAAGACCTGCCTGGATCTGTTCCTGGGTAACTTGGTCTAGGTGATCCTGCTCTGGCAGGGGGGGTTGGACTAGATGATCTTCTAGGTCCCTTCCAACCCCTAACATTCTGTGATTCTGTGACATGAGATCTCCATAAATCCACATAAAGTGAGTTTCACAAAGATTGTATCTTGATTTAAGAAATTCAGACAGAAATCCATCACAGTCAGTGATCACAGTTAGAAGCTGTCTTTGAAATTTTTCTGGCTTTGACTTGCAGCTATTGAACCTGTTATAAGTTTACCTGCTAGATCAAAGGTATGTCTATGATGAAATTTCTGTTTCCCAAGAGGTTTTTCTCAGCTGTGATCAAATCACCCCTTAAACCTTCTCTTTGATATGCTAAGTAGGTTGAGCTCCTGGTCTATCTTGGTATAAAGCATGTTTTCCAACCCTGTAATCATTCTGCCCTTTTCTGAACATCGTCCAATTTTTCAACATTCTATCTAAATTAAACTTTATATAGCGTTTCAGTAGCAACTACAGTGTGCAAAATACAGGGGTAACATTGTCTCCCTGGTCAATAATTTATTTATGCAAACAGGACACTTGTCCTGGTTTGTGAGAGAACAGGACTAATTTTGTTCAGTGAAATTACTTTTCAGCTGGGTTCTTCTAACTGCACTGTCTGAAGTCAGCAGCACGTTTTCCCAGGCAGTGTCCTCTTCTGGCAGTGATAACACCCCATTGTTTAGAGTTACTACCAAGGACTGATGTGCAGACCAAGGGCACTGCTGGATCTTGTGAAAATGAAAGGACACAACTGCAGGGAGAGGTGGACAGAACAGGTGACCCCAAACTGACCAACAAGGGATTCAAGCCCATATACATCATATTTGGTCTAAAGCTGAGGGATCTAGAGGGATCTCCCACTCAGTATAAGTGTGTGTATTTCTCTCTGTCCTCCTGCCACTCTTTGCCAGCTTTGCTCAGGTCCTCTTCCAGTTTCTTCCTCGGACCACCAACAAGGACCCTGTCTGTTCTGCCTCCGATCCTAATCTGTATGCTCCTGAGTCCAGTACCAGAATCCAACTCCTGAACACAGCTCCTGTCTGCTGGTGGGCCCAGTCTAGGACTCTCCTGGTGCCTGCTCCACAGCATCAGTGGTGACAGTGACATAATTACCATCAGAGGGGTTGGGTTCAGTACTGGTTTTGTACATATTTGTATATATTCAATTTATAATTATTATTTTAATTAAAGCTGTTCTAATATCCTTTTCTAATTGCTGAATCTCCCTTATTCCTTTTCTCTTCCCCTCTGGGGAGGAAGGGTGGTTAACACAGAGCATCTGTTATAGGTCTAAGGGGCTGCCCTGACCCTAAACCATGACAATACTATTTAACTTTCTGGCTGCAGAGTTGTAGCCTTAATCTTCCAGTCCTCACTGCTCCATAGTGCCTTAGGTGCCTTAGCCTCTCTATAGCTAAAGGAGTTCCAATTGCATTTCTATATCCTGCCTCTCAGTTTCAGCTCTGCAGTCTTTCACATAAGCTGCTGTGGCAGTGCTTTCTAGAACCTTTGTGATACTATTTTCCCTTTGTTTTCATGCTGTTTTTCATGTTGTTTTTATTCTTCTGATGTTACACCTGCAAACACATTATTGTTGCAGCAGATACCTCCTGGGATGCCATAGTCTCTAGTGTGAGATTCACTCCTCTTTGTCCTTCTTTTTCCTATTCCTTGCTTGTAGATTTTGTTTTATATTAGGTGACCTAATCACATGCACAAATGAGTTTACAAACAAAGCAGCTGTGCAGCACCCACCCTGATCAAAGTGCATTCCAATTGGTGCTAATAGCACTGTAAATAGGAAAAACCTGTAGGGAGTTTGAGGATATGATAAAGAAAAATACAGAGTTGCTATGAGAAAAGTATGATGGAGTGATCACTGGAGTACTAGAAGGATACTGGAAAGGATACCCAGGGGAGCAGACTCACCTGGGAACCCTACCACTTCTCTTCACATCTTCCCTTTCCCCTTACCTTTTATTCTACTCTCTCTCCTTTAGTTCTTATTTTTCTCCAGAAGTAACTTTCATGGTTAGATTTGATGTAAGCTACCAGCTGCAGTCTTTATTCATGTGAACCTGTCTCAACATGAATTGTGCAGCACTGATATTTTGGGTTAGGGAGCTCAGGTTTGTAACCTCACACTGAACTGTACTGAAATACATTTCTTTATCTATTTTCAGTTTGTTAGACTTCTCTATTGCAGCAAAACCAGTTGGAAAATAATCTTTTGGGAAATTATGAAAATGGAAAGATGCATCAAAACAACTTCTAAATAAGTTTGCCTGAGATTGCTGCTACTCAAGATTTTAAGTAGTCTAGGCGATGGAAGAAAACATCAGATTTGAAAATTATACTCATCTGATAAGGATGGTGGTGAGCCTGAGAAAACAATTATCATTTAAACAATTCTGAACAATTGCAGAGATGGTCTGCAAAAATAGTGTGTTTTTCAGGCTGTAACAATGAACTGTGCAAATATATAGTTGAAATTCAATGAGGCAAAAGTTTGTAAAAGGATCAGGAGCAGGTAGACCACAAGAAGGACAGGATATAATGACATTAGAATTGTAAACAGCTAGGATATATAAAACAGAAATGTAAGTTATTATGGTAACACATAATCCTTCTCAACTAGGATGCCTTCTGTGGAGGAGAGATGAGTAGATGTGGGTACTGCACTTTAAGAAGGATGTTTACAAACAAGAAAAAGATCGAGATGAGAGGATCAAGATCTAGAAAATAAATTGTCAGAGAAAAAGGTTAACAATCTGGGTTACTTAGCATACAAAAGGAAAACTAAAAGAGTACAAGGAATAGTAACATAAGAATAGTCTCCGAATACCTCAGAAACAGTGATTAATGATATGGAATGCTTTTGATGCCTGTGGTAATGAGCTTAAATTTCAGTAACAAAAAATCTGTCAGAGCTTAGAAAACCCCCCTCTTTCTAATACTAAGGATAGTGAAGCACAAGAATGATCATGAAAATACTGAGGACACAATCACTGAAGTCCTCACTGAATGTCAGAAGACTCTGATATCTGTCAGAAATGACGCAGCAGTTGTTGATCTTGCTTTGGAGTATCACAATGGAAAACATGAGACTGTTAAATAATTTTAAGAACTCCTTTAGACCTCCTTTTGTCTCAAAGGAGATGTGGATTTGACAGAGGGAGCTGAGAAAAAAAAGGCTGCATCAAGTAGAGAAACCATGTTCCTTGTTCACTCTTCCATGCCAGCCTTTGAAGCAGATCTTTGAGAGAAAGAAAACACTTCTGCTCTGTCTTAACTAAATGGTTCATCTCTTCCCCTCCTTATTTCTAAGAACTGGGTCAGCCACAAATCACTTAAGAATTATGCTGACAATACTTACTTTCATCTTCAATGTACCCCTTCCAGTCAAATGGAGTCACTGTTGAATTAACCAATGTACCATTTTCACCTATTGTGCTGTTTAGCTGGGAAGTAATATTTGTTTCCAAAGTAAAATTGTCTGGAGGCCACTGCAGGCATTTATTCCTCAAGTTGCCCATGAACAGTTGCAGCCCTATTAGTGCAAATACACTCAGACAAAACACAGTCAGGATCATAACATCTGAGAGCTTCTTCACAGACTGAATTAGGGCTCCCACGATAGTCTTCAAGCCTGTAAATGCAAAGCCATTTTTTATTCTGATGTTCAAAACTTTTTTAAAGCATAAAAATCACAGTATCTCCCAGTAGTTATCAATTCCATGCAGAAGCCCAAATAAATGATTGTAATGTCTGTGAAATACCTTTTAGTGAAGAGCTTTTTCACTTGTGAAAATGAATCAATAGCTGAAATTTATGTCCATTTGAAACCGTGAATGGAATGAGTTGCATATATTTCAAAATACTTGTTTTAATGCTAAAACAAGTGACATTTTTATTCATGCTGTACATGAATCTCACATAAAAGTCTTCTTTCTTTTTATTTGTCAATACCTCTTGCCCCAAACCTTTGCTACTATCAGTTTTATAACATAGTGGATTTAGAATACAGTAGTAAAAGGCCTGTTCAACAATAAATAGGATTAAAATTTAATGCTATAAAACTGGAGATGGTTTGGAAAATTACAGAATTTTAAGATAATAAATCCCCCATGCATTGCCCATGCTATTCTTTATTATCTTATTCCTTCAACTTCTTACTAAGCCAACATTTCAAACAGTTTTATTTTTCAGACACAAATATTCACAACAAATACCACATAACATCATGTAGGTAAGATACACATGGGACAGAAAACTTCAGGGTCACTGATACTGGTTTAATGTGGAGAAGAAAGCTTGACATCATATGATGCAAACCACACACGTTGTGTACTGCAATGTCTCATGCAAGAATCTGTTAAACGCAAAGGCTGATTTCAAAAGGAGAGCTCATCTTAAAAAGCAATGAATCAGAGATTTCAGTAAATACTAATATCTTCTGATTCCTGCTTTTTTTTTTTTTTTTTTTTTTTTTTTTTGGGAGAAAAAAAAAATTTTTAAAAAATTATTAATTCCCTTTCAATGAATTAAAATCCGCCTCAGTGTT
>JAOEGS010005317.1:51322-65541 GCA_025447755.1 Corythornis vintsioides
TCTTACCTGGGATTACAGAAATAGTTTTCAAAGCTCTCAATACTCTGAAAGTTCGAAGAGCTGAAACATTGCCTAGGTTTACAAATTCTGTTACATACCTGTAGGATTAAATCACAGTTATTCAGAATTTAGGCAAAGTTTATGCTACTTACTTGGGTCTTTCATCAAGACCTCTTTGGTGTTTTTAGCAAAAACTTAAATATCAACAGTCAGAGGTTTACCTTTCACTGCAGTTTGCCTTGCATTAATATGCTTTCAGAGCCTTCAGTTAAATTAAATGTCTCTGAAGTGAATCACAGTCATTTAACTTTGAAAGCCTAAAATTTATCTAGACTAGATTGGTAAGCTTGGAGAATGGAGTCAAAGGGATGCTTCTTTTCTGCTTAGAGAAAAAAAATGCAGGACATGAAATTAGCCTCTCTACTACTAACTGTACTAATGGCTTCTGCAGTATTTATGTTTACAACAAAATATGCATATTAGAATGTGAGGATTTTTTTTTTATAAAAATAAATCCATAAAAAATTTCCATTTAACGTAATTTATATGTATCGATACTAATTTCATGCCCTTTTTGCCCTTCATTTTCAAAGAAAAAGCAAAAAGCAAAAACTTACGCAAAAGTAATGACAGTGAAATCAAGCCAGTTCCATGGATCTCGAAGAAAAGTAAAATCTTCTAAGCAAAAGCCCCTTGCAATGATTTTTATGAGTGACTCAAATGTGTAAATTCCTGTGAACGTATACCTGAAAAATATAGGAAGCTTTAACTAAAATAAATAGTAACATTTTACATTGGTATTCTGATAGTAACTTGATAAAAAAATCCAAACCCTTCTTTTGATCATTTCAAACTGGAAAGACAATATAGTAGATAAGCAATTTCTTCTAAAATGCATTACATGAATTATATATTTACATGTTACATTACATAATACATATTAATTATATGAATTATGTATTTACATGTATTGGTTGTGCCATGTTGTTGAAGTGCAGTGGTCCTGATCTTTTACATAAATCAAAATAAATAAATCCATCAAATAAATGACATAAAAATTGTATTGGTGACACTCAGTTTACAATTACCCATTCAAGCCATTGCTGTTAACCAAGAAAGTTGTGATCATTAAGTTACTGGATATTGTCTGAATCACTAGCATCTAAGACACCTAGTGTTAACCCTAAAAAGGGAAGAATGCAAGCATGCATTGAATTATCTTTTTAGAAATACTTTTCCTTATATACTGTTCTCAACTGATATGTAAAAGTAGATTCCCATGGTCCTGCTGTTAATGCAGGGGTGTAAATCAGGGATAAAAATGTTAGGTAGATGCTTCATGCTCTCTCATGAACATGAGAGAAAACTAGTGGCATCTCGGTAGAATACTATCTGTAAAGTTTCATTTTTTTTCTGTCTAGTCATTCTACTAGAAGGAAATTTAAATAGTTATGAATTAACATTTCTACAGAGTTTAGACAGGAAATAGTAGTAGTGTCTCATGATAGTTCATACCACCAAACTTGACAGTGGTTACTGACATGCTGACTCCTAGAGGAACAAAATATAGCTTTAACATATGCAACTTACTCTACATTCTTTGTCCAGTCTGGAGGGTTACTCATGGTCATAAATACACAGTTGGTCAAAATAGTGCACATGATAAGCATACTGAATAATGTAGCTATAGTTAAGGAAAACAAAACAGTAATTCATACACTATCACATCAGCCATGCATCTTAAGCACAGTAAAATATTGCCACTTACACAAATCTTTTAGACATTGGTAAACATTGCACATATATTGTGCTTAATCTGGTAGTTAGCACATTAACACATTTAACTTTAATATCAGTCTTGATTTGTTGCTGTTCTGATGTTGGGTAGGGATGTCAGGCTGAGGCTTCATTACACCCAGTGCGATGTTCTTGGTTTATAAGATCACTAGCTCTACAAACAGTGTGGTCCTCCCTTTTCATGGCAATAAAGCAAACAACTGAATTATTCAAGCATTTGAAAATACTGAAGTAACCAAACTAGACCAAAACGGCCACACGGTGGCAGCAAAAAAAAAAAAAAAAAAAAAAAAAAGCACCTCTGCACCTTTACACCAAACAGTTAACTCTTAAATTTTTGTAGTCATCTCTCTACATGCTGTGATCCTTAAAAATGGTTGCATCAACATAACTGGCAAAGAAGCTAGCTCAACTGAAAAAAAAAAAAAAAAAAAAGCCATTTACAGGTATATAGAAGAGCCCAGGATTGGTTTGTTTTCTTTGGATTTTACTTTTTGGTTTGTTGTTTTTTTTTAATCAAGTAGATAGCATGTTATTGTTTGTGGTGTATTTTTCTGCAATGGGAAAAAAAAAGAAAAAAAAAAAAAAAAAGGAAATCAAAAAACAACCCTTCACTCTAGCTAAAGGAGGAATATGAGAAATAACATCTCATCCTAAATCTTGCAGAATGATGCAAACATTAAGATCACTGTGGACAGCTGCTGAAAAATTCGAACTTGAGCATATCTTTTCAATTAAATATTCAAATCACAGGGAAGTATTTAGCTTCCTGATTCCCACAGACAGGTGAGTGAACTGTGTCTAAATGTCTGACCAAGCAGTGAATATTGTGATATCTTTCATTAAGTGACTTCTTTTGCAGATCATGTTGTCCTATAAGCTCTGTATAGTAAAAATCACTGTTCACTGGCTTTGAATAAATGATTAGAATGTCTTACAATGCTTGTCCTTTGCATCCACAGACTACTCTTAAGAATCTGATAATATAATTGCAAAAGTCCTTTAAATAAAGAGAATCCATTTTGGTAGTTGAAAAACTTAGACATGCCTGGCTGAAGCTCCAGTAGTCTCATACCTTTTTAGTCGCATTACCTTTTTAGGAAAGCTGAGGTTTTTATCTCAATAAGAAACCAAACTTAGTTAATCAGTACACCAGTAAAAAGCATTACCCACAACTTGCAGAGAAGCAGAGATGGGAGACATTGTAAATCAGTCTGTAACTTGAATGGAGGAGCACTCCTCAGAGGCTTCAATCTGACTGTATTTGGCTGTGTTTTCTCATAATCACCATGTATGTAGGTCTCTGTCAGGTCCCTTAGCTACTGTCCCCAAACGCTCAGTGACTCCAGATGCTTTTCTCCTCTCACTGCTTTAACTTCCAGGGAGCTCAGAGTAAAAGGTTTTCTGAGTCAGCAGCAATCAGCCTTGTTTCTTCCCTTTTTCAAGGACTGAGAAGATCAGCCAGCAGCCTACAACAACATAGCTTCTCATTTTGACCAACTGTTAAGTGTTAAAAATCTTACTGTCACACTGAAGTTTTAATTTGGTGACTACTTTTCCCATCAACCTGTTATGAACATCAGGCACCAATCCCACATGCCAGTCTAAAAGTTTACCTTGTGCAATGTGCCATCAGTTATAGTCCCTAAATCTCTCCACCATCTGCACATACAAATGCTTTGCAAACTGTCTGCGAGACTCCTGCCCATGCTTTCTGGAAATATATTGAATTTGGCAGAGGCTTATGGTGCAGCTGGGCAGGTTTGGGAACATGAGATTTAGCATGCACAAACCAGGCTTCCAGGCATGCTGCTGCAATAGAATATGAAGCTGGTCTTGAGGATGACCTCAGAAGGACCCCTAATAAGCAATATGAACATACCCCTGAGCTAGCTGTTCCTGAGCAGCTGCATATCTGCTTAATTGCCTGCAAAACTCAGCGCTGTGCTGGAATCTGTGAGCTGACACTACCTTTATTTATTTATTTTAAAATATAATTATTTTCTGAAGAAGCTTCATAATACAAAAAAGAACCTGGGATGCAAAAGCTTTCAAAGTTAGAATAAATGTGAAGAAATTTTTCTGAAAAATTGGTGGATTCAAGATGGATTCTGAAATCAGTCAGCAGATTTGCACGAAAACATTGAAATTCAGTAGAATAGATGAAATTGCATTTATAGGGTATATACATATTTTGTAGTATTTATAAAACCTTACCATGTCTTCCACTGTAAAATAAAAATAAAATTGTCTACAAAACCTTTTATTTAGAGAGAAGTAGAAAGAGTTATGAGATTTCTTAATTTCATTGTGTAACATTTTGAACAGCCATTGAAAAAGGATATGAATGTACCAAAATTTTAATAGCTATTTTTCTAAGAGGGTTGAAAGGAGTTAAAATGTACAGGGCAGAGGTGGCACTGAATCGGAAGATTGCCTTCCCTTTATTCAATACTATAAAGGTCTGAAAAAGAGAAAGACAAGAGATTTTATAAGTGTGTATTCACTGTAGTTGCTAATTTAAAAACTGTTCCTAGTTCCAATCACCAAAATCTATCTTTTAAAATGGATAATACACAACATTCAAGACACATTTCTTAAATAAAACTTATTTCTAGCACTTACCTGATGTACCTTACATAGGAAAATGAAATTTAAAATATGTAACATTAATGTTTTTATACTACTTCTTCGTTAAGCAATTATGTAGTAATAGGATACATTTACACGATGTGTTTCTTGTGAAAAAAGGTGTAGACATTATTAACTAAGATTATAATTGTATTTATGTTTTCCACAGAAAACTCTCTCTGCTTGAAGTGTAAAGCTTATACTATAAGCAGGGAAACCTTACCTTTGGATGTTAACAGTGTGGTAGTAAGAGAAATCCTTATAGAAACTGATTTAATACACTAACCATTTGTTCATTTACAAAAAAAATTCTACTCTCTTTCTTGGTCTTTGCACTAAGGAGAGAGGCAAATAGCAGCAACATGCATAGCCACGATTAGGGAGATGTCCGAGGACTGTGGGTATTTGGGGACATCTTTCTGGAGAAAGGAAGAGAGACATCCTAGAAGACCTACCTGCACCATTGTGATTTGCAGGTGTGAAGCTTTCCCAGAACATAAGTATTTGTTAGATTTAAATTTTAACAGCTAAAGAGCCTATCAAATTTAGAGAAAATTGAAGGTACACAAGCCTTGCTTTGGAGAATTGTGGAAGACTCCAGGATGGAATCTTGTCTATTTTTATCAATAAATACATAAAACAGATTAAATGGTATGAAAGCAAACTCTACAAACATTGCTTTGTTTCCATTGTAGGCCATCATGGCAGCAACAACATTAACTCTATAGCAGAGGAAATGTGGGCTGTCAGGTTTCTGTGGCACTAAGGTACTCTTCAACTGCAGGATTGATTGAAAATTAATGAAAAACACTGCAGAAGGAAGACTCAGTAGCTCAGAAGAAAGTTGCACACAGTGGGATAGATGATGCAAGGATTATAGCTTAAATTCAAACTGAATTAAAGATATTAAAGAATTTGGCCAAGAGGAATGTAAAAAAAAAAATGGTGCTTTTTTTGGTTTGTTTTGTCAGTTATATATTTTGTAAATATGCTATGACAAAGCCTCCTTGTATTTTGTTACATTGCTTACAAAGTCTCTGGTGTCCATGACATCAACCATCACTTAAAGACTGTAAGCAAGTGGACAACAGGGTTATTTCTGGGAAGTCTGTCAGACAGAGAAAATATTCCAAGGATAATTGAAGAAGGATAATTCTTCAGTCTGCTTATATTTGGGAAGTTTGGTATGTATGGACCATGGAGTAGACACACAAATCTCTAGGAGGAGCACCTAGGAGGTGGAAAGAGATGTGGAGATGAGGGATTCCACTGGTCTGTGACAAATAGCAAGTCCTGAAGAGAGAGGAGCAGCACAGATTAAGTCCTGAGGAAAGTCCCAGCCCCAACTCACATGCTGGCTTCTTTCCTGAGCTGCATCATAACTCTCCATAGACCAAATCCCTTAAGATTAAGGGACCTTAAGAGTGAGACTTTATATAGTCCACTCAGGATTTATAGGAATGACATAAGATATGTATTTGATTTTCCTGCTTCTGCACAGAAGTGGAGAAACTAAGGACAGTGGGATAAAACCTGAGCTAGTGTCTCCAAATTACACTTCTAGTTATGGATAACAGATAACAACCTTCAAAGCGTACATGCAGGTAACTTGACCTTAAATGAAACTTCCATTTTATACACTGAAGCAACCAAGCAGTTGAATGATTTTTTGGCACATTTTAAAGCCTCACACCCCAAGGCGGAAGGTGAGCTTCCCCTCCCAGGTCTGTCCCCAGCCCTCAGGACTCACTGCTCAGAAGCCTCTAGCTCACACTATCATCTTTTGTAGCTACGACATAGTTGACAACATTAATTAAAAATCACACTCTCTACTAACTTTATATCTAATATTACACCACCTGTGTTTAGCCAACTTACTTTTTTTTTTTAATATTTTTGAACATAAGTATATTAAACATACATCTCTTCTCTAACATGCTTTATGGAAAATAACAGCATGCTGGCACAGCTCCAGTTTTAGTTGGAAGCTGTTGCTATTTTAGCTGTTCTACTTTCTGTTGCCCTGCATAAGCAGAACCAACAAGACATAAATTCCCTACCTCAGTTTTAACTTATTCACTCAAAACATCTTTGTGACTAGAGCCTTCAGAATGACTCTGCTGGTCCTCTGACATTTAGCTTTAAACTAAAAATTGTATCTTACATTTGGAAGAATTTTCATTTAAGGAAAAAAAACAGATAACAGCTGATATCCAATCTCTGTGTAAGCTTCCCTCCCTGGAAAGCCTGCTATATCTCATTTCAGCTTCAACCCAGATGCAAGCCAATGTGTAGGTAGTGTGGATGAACATGAAGTATTGTACCCAAAGCTGTCAGGACAAAGTAGATATACACTGAGAAAAGCTAAATGAATTCCAAATGAATTTCAAGATCAGTGTTTGTATATGAAGGATTATGCATACTTTTCAGGGCTTAGGTTTTATAAAGTTCTTTAATCATTTTATAAAGGCAGGAAACCTGCTCACACTTAAAGTATTTGAGTTTGAATAGAAATTTGAAGAAATCTCTGAAGTTTCTGATTTATTGCTTTTGCATCTATAACCCAGATCCCAGTTCTGTAACTCCTGACATCATTGATATAAACACAGAAATTGCATTCTTAGCAGGGCAATTAAGGAGGATGGGTATTTTGAGAAGATGCAGCTGAGTCCACACTGAACAAAGATACAGTCTCTGAGAATCTCCTGGGACAAAGAGTTCCCAAAACCTTATTCCTCTTCTCCCTCCCTCCAGTTAGCTGTAAATGTAGTTTCTGGAAGGCTACATTTAGTAGGCTGACTGCTACTCCATTGTATTTCCACTTCCTACATTTAAATAAGCACCATATAAAACCTCACGGGATCTTCTGAAAGGCAAGAGGTGACATTGTTGAGATGAGTCCTTAGCTTCTTGGGAAAGCCCCAGGGCAGCTAGAACGAAAGAATCATGCCATATTGGAAGGTGGCATTTCTCAGGTTTGTGGTTATCTTTTGAAACCATGTTTTCCAGCATTACCTGATTTTTTTGCATTGCTAGAACTTTTCACTTAAAAATTATTTCAGTTATAACTATAAAAAAATATCAAAATCACTAGAGCATTCACCTTTTCTGACATAAAGAAGTTTAAAAAATCAGTTTTAAACACTCATTTTGTTTCTGCAACCCAAGATAAGTATGAAAATACAAATACCTAGTGGTGTGATCAGATTAGGGACAAAATATCAAGAAAAAAGGAGACACCTTTTCTGACAGACACCATTCTACACCCTCATGGCAAGAGGTAGGGCATGAAGTGGCAATTAACAATGCTATAACTATAATATAGCAAGAGGAAAATGGAGTAAGACACATTTAGTTCCATCTATTGCTTCCCTTCTCTTTAATGTAGCAACCTAGGTTCAACAGAAAATAGCCAGACCATAGAATGTGGCGTATTGAAATCAAGTGGACCAGGTTTTGGTGCACACTTGCAGGTCAGGATTTTAGGGGATTCCAGCTGATCCTTTCTCTACAGACAGTGATGTGAATGGGCTTCCTCGATCCTTTGTGATGGCAGCCCGAGTATGAACAGGCAGTCACTATTATACTGAGAACACAGTGATTTGCACTTAGAAGTGAACGAAAAAAAAATTAACAAATAGCTGACAACTTTTTCCTTTGAACTTCAAGTAAATATTGGGCATTAATATCTATTCTTTGGTTGTAGGTTTTGAATAGAAGCACAGTTATGAAACCATAAAAAGAGCACACCTATCTGTTTTTGTTTCCCTTAACAGGTTTCCCCATGTTTAACTTTCCATCTCAGGGCTACCTTATCCACAAATTAAGGCTCTCACACCAGCTCAATGCATTTATCTATTCATTCCTGCTTTTTTTTGTATTAAACTGTATCAAACCATGGCATGCACAAAACTATTTCTTAGAAAAAAAGACCCAAGGATGAAATCTAAAACACTGTAGATGATGTTTCAACATTTTGTGCATGCAAAAATACTGTGAACTTGTTCAGCCTTACTAAAAATAGAAGAAGAAAAAACCACAAAGGAACCAGCAAGCACGATGCAGTACTTGCATATGATGCAACTGACGGATGTTTTCACTCACGACCCAAATTTGGGATTAAAAAAAAAAAAAAAAAAAAAAAGAAGATATTCCTAAAATTCTTTTCAAATGTACAGATACAAATAATCATTCTGACCATGCTCATTAGTATCATTTGATCAGTGCTGTAGGTAACCATTTCTATTCTCTATTCTAAAGTTTGGAAGACAAACTGATACAATTCTTGTCAATAAATCAGGTATAGTTAATGCAGAGATTTTAACAGAGCTCTGGAGCATCAGTGGCATCTGTTAACCCATACACTTGTCCTAACCCCTTCTTGCAAGTAAGTATTTACTTTCATTTTACTGCTTTTTATTAGGTCCATATCACTTCAGACAGAGGCTTCCCAGGCAGAAATATAAGACCTCTAATCACCATTCAGCAGTTGTCAGACCGTTACACTGGGAGAGGGTGTGCTGGCTGACTCCTTGGCTTTACAACATGGAATTCAGAAAGGGATAAAAAGAAAGCGCAAATGTTAAATAGTACAGAGTTACATGCATTGAGCATTAAGAGTCCTTCATGTTTTCCTGGACATGTTAACTTATGCTTCAGGATTTTCTGAAACTAGTTCTCCTGAGACTTTCAGGAGCATCAACTGCTGCCAATATCCTCAAAAGACAAGTGAAAAAAAAAGTATTTCCAGAATTCACATATAGCTAGACAATAAAATCCAGGAATTATATTTTTTTTAAATGTCAAATTACTAATGTTTCTGCTAGGAAAGTCCTACTGAAGTAAAAAAAAAAACCAAACAATGAGAATTGTAGTGTGCAAGAAATTTTTGTCTTGTCTTTGACTGATAGGGCTGTTTCTATTTCTGTCCTGTAGAAGATTAAAGCATAGAGAGGATGTGTAGGCTTCAGCACAAAGAGAATCCTAGCAAGTACGTGACTTGCCTATAGAAGTTTAGTGTGCAATTGAAAAGATTCTTCCTTTCAAACAGCACAGAAACTTGGTTGAATATGTTCAACTGGTTTCTCCCCATTTCTTGCAAATCTATCATTGTACAATTGTATTATACCATCAGTTATAATGTTAGATTTATTGACAATGTTTTTAGCTTAACTCCAGAAATAAGATTATGGCAAAATTCCTTCTTATGTAAACCAGGAGGACCAGTGTGTCAAGGGCACAAAAGAGTAAATGTATTCTAAAAATATACATCAGCTAAATCAACTTTTTATAACTAAGATATATTAAATATTTAGTTACCAACTTTCTGGAAGGCAGAATGTATATATATTGCTAGCACCAAACATTTTCTGCTTTCATTTTACACCCAGTCCTTTCAGCAGTGTTCAAATGTTTCCACATTATTAGAATGACATTTTCCTACACAGTTGCAAATTAACAGGCTGAGGTAAGAAGTGTGTGAAAATGAAATGAACATGATAATGCAAGCACTCCCAACACTGGCATATGAACAGTATTGTTATTAGACTCACTTTTTTATTGATGTAATATGGGTCCATGTCTTCCAAAGGCTCAGACACCATTCCTGGAGGTATGTCGCCGTATATAAATGGAAGTGTTTTTCCTGCCTCCAAATCACTATTTGGCTTTGGCCCATTTTCATCATCATTGTCTTTACGATCTTGTTTAGGATTCTTAGCTTTTTCTGCAGCAATGCGTTGTTCAATAGCTGCAAGAGACTCTCTGGTGAAGTACTGGAAGCTGTCTGGTCCTGGTGGTACAAGCACTGACTGCTCCATCTTTTCATCCTGCACATTTTAATTACCATTTATTCTTCTGCATAGGAAAACACTAAAAGGAAGCAGAAAAATAAAATTTTGAACAAGAAAGACAGACATCAAGGAAGAAAAATGTAATATTTTTCAATTATTTCATTTACGCTATGTTGGAGTGTTCAAATATACAATATTGAAAATTAGGTAAAGAAAAAAAATTAAATAGTTCAAATGGTGATTTGAACTTTTTAAGAGGCTGTGGTTCTTATGTTTATATAAACTGCAAGAATTTATCAACTCTAGGACTATAATGGTCTCTTACTCCAAATAAGCAAAAGCATGACACTTAAGAACAATCAGATAATTTTTTTTTCCTAACTGTAATTATCTTAAAAACACAAACACACATACACAAAAAAAAGTCCTGATAAAACTATGCATCTAGCATCTTTCATGCTGCTAAATATTTTCCTGGGGACACCAGACATACGAATGAAATGCATATTTCTGCACACAATGGTATATATATCCCTCAAGCCTGTATGTAAAGAAATTTTTGCAGTATGCACCCATTGCTGGTGTCCCCGCAAAATGATTAGCCAGTCTTTCAGGAGACTTCAGGGTCAATGCAGGTCGCTACCCATTAAAATTAGCTCCAGGTATGAATGATGGAAGTAAGAACCCCCAAATCGGAGCCTGTACGTGGCACTGTAATTTGGGAAACAGATCTCATACTAAGCCAGTCTTCAAATATTATGGGTGTCAGAGCTGTAAATGGATACTGCTTGCTCTGTGGGCATCAGGGTGATGCAGAGACTTCAGACAGTCAGGCTCTCTTCTCTGCTCAGTTTATCTGGAACAGGAAGAGACAAAGGTCTCTTCTCTTTCAACACAGATATAATTTCCATGGGAAACCTCAAAGAAGGATATACAGCCATGTATGCCTTCCTTTCTCCTCCTCATGAGACCCAGAGGTTAGTTTTCCCTTTTGCCATTTTCCCTTGAAAATTCCTTCATTGTCAAGAAAACCCCACTGTACATGGGACTCAGTGTTCCCTGCCATGGAAGCCGGTGAGGGCACAGCAAGCCTAACAAGGCCTGGCGTGGTGGGAGGCAGATGTTGGGACAATAGCAAAGGCAATTTCATGTTTTGAAGAGGGAGGAAATGGACAGTCAGTGAGCAGTCAGCAAAGGTGAGCTCTAAAATCCTATGGTGCTCTAGGAGGATGACCTTTTATTTCAGCTGTGTCCCCAGCTGGCACATAGAAAAGGAGGCAAGCCTGCAGGCTTTGCCTGCAGGTGCACAGAAGCAAGCTACCTCATAGCCATTAATCATGCCACAAAAACATTTGCTTCCATTACTGTGTTTACATAATGAGTTTAAAAGCACCAAATGCTGTGGGCTTTTCTAATAATACCTGTATTTTTTTTCCTGTAGAAAGGAACTTTACATTATTTTTCTATAATTAATCCTAGAATGTTCTCAGGTCTGTCAAATGTACACAGAGCTAGCCAGATATATGCCTGTAAATGGATCTAAATCTAAGTAGGCTGTACTTAACAAAATGTTTCAGGAGACATTATGAAGATTAAATACTTTTTATCCTCTGCTTAGCAGATTAAAGGATGATATTCCACATACATTTTCCTTTTCTTCATGGATTTCCATGATTATAAATCTGCTATAGATTTAAAAGTCAATATTAAATACATACAGAATTCACTACAGTCTTAATCCCAAATCATTTTATCTGTCATATCATAGTTGTTAAATGTGAGGTCCGTTATTTCTTTTATTATATCCAAATTTATTCTCACTTATCTGTGTATGAAATGCATAACAAATGATACCAGGCCAGCTAATCAACTGATATCCTTCTGATTTCTATCAAGTTATTTATTAAATATCAATCAAATTACTACAGATTTCTGAAATTAATTTTTTTTCTTCTTTTTTTCTTAATTTTTTTTTTCCTTTAGCATAGCACTGGTAATTCAACAGAGGAAAGTAAACAAAATAAAGATATCTCGTAAAGCTCTTTCCTACTTTCCTTCTAGACTGAACGAGACTGAGTGACTTTCTTATGAGCAGTATATCAAGATGCAAAACATTTCAAATTTTGGAGAATAAGGGACTCAGAACATTTGAGAACAGAATTATTGCATTTATTCTGAAGTTTTCCAGGCAAAATACATTTATATATACTTTATAAGATACATCATTATAAGACCCATAATTCCAGAGCATGCTCAATATACTCTGTGTGCATGGACCATGAATAAATCACATGCAGAATAGGTCTCAAGTTATTCAGCTCATCTATGAAATTGTAAAATTCACAGTTAATCTGCCCACATGTTTAAACTCAAAGCATTCAGAACTACACTGGATTAGCTATGCACATACTGATGGTCTGGGCAATATACATGCAATTGGTTCAACACTTCCCTGATGGTCATGATCTACTATACACCTTGCATAGTTAAGACCTAGACATACTTAGAGAATAACTCAAACTGTCAAATATCCACAGATTTTCTGCAAATTTCTAGTCTTGAAATTTCACTTAAATTAATTTCTAGGCAAACCAAATTAATATATCAGCAAATAGATGGAGAAATGGTGAAATGTCTAACAATGATTCCACACCAGTTGAACACTAGCCTTTGAAGAAGTCAGCTAGATTATATATAATGCTCTGAAAAAGTGACTGATTTGATCTACAAAACTATTTCCTAACCTGATAAGCATCTTGTTTACTGTTAGTTTTCATATTGTTCATGCCTTCATAACAAATAGTGACAAGAGTTTCTGGAGAGTTTGGTCAGGAAGACCTTAGCATACTTGTAGAGCCACATAAACACCAATATAAAGCCTTCCATCATCACCTTTATTATCCAAATGCTGAAATTAAACTTGATCTCTGAAAACCAATCTTTCTCCTGTCTCTCCCTCAACCCTTCAGGTGCCAAGATTCTCAACAACATAACTTCTAATATTAGTTAACATTTAATTTTACTGAATTAGACTAGCAATAAGATTAAATTTAAAAAGCTATAGATTCTCAGATTTACCATATAGCAATGTACTATGTGCTATGTTTTCTTGATCATACCTCGTAGATATTCAGTGTCTCCTATAATTATCACTGCTGGTGTTGAAAATATTTTTCCAATGTATAGACACAGTGAATAGACCAGAATGGTATTTTTTTCTCTTCTGTTGGCCTAGTGAAGTCACAGACAGATAAACATGTGACAGGCATGAACTAGTTTATCACAGAATCACAGAATGTTAGGGGTTGGAAGGGACCTAGAAGATCATCTAGTCCAACTCCCCTTGCCAGAGCAGGATCACCTAGACCAAGTCACAAAGTATCTTCCCTGACGAGGAATCGAACCCAGGGCATGGCGGTGAAAGCGCCAAACCCTAACCACTAGACTACCATGTCACCCCATATTTAGCCCTGTAATCAAGGGCTAAACTGTAGCAGCTGTTCTGTCATCCTGTGACCTGTCTCCAGCTGAGAAGGGGAATCAGGAAAAGGTAAGACACTCATGGGCTGAAATGAAAACACAATTAATGATACAGCAAAACTAATGTCAATACTGATGCCAACATAAAGTATACAGAGTTATACTCAGCCCAGTGAATGTAGAGCAGCCCAAATAAACAGGAAAGTAGTCCGTAGGAGCAGGAAGATGAGTATGTTTAGGGATGACAACCATTAAAAGGAGGCAAAAAAGTAAAAGGAGCAGGAGCACCCCACCCTCAGCAAACTTCCCCCTTTATAATGAATGTATTATGGGATAGATCAGTGAGCCATCTCAGGGCAGGTGCTCTGACTTTTGACCATCCCAGCTTGAGCTTCTGTCTGTGAATTAATAATTACACCTGCCCCAACTAATTTTTAATTTTTTTTTTTTTACCAACCCTCCCATCCCCACCCCCCTCCCCCATCCCATCATCATGCATCGGCAAAGCAGCACGCATCA
>JAOEGS010005317.1:65641-76539 GCA_025447755.1 Corythornis vintsioides
GTACACACCAAGGGACGTTCTTTTTTTTGACCTCCCACACGTCCCCTTTTTTTCTTTCACAAATAACTTCCCCCTCCCCACCCATTCTTCTCCTTTTTTTTTCCCCCCCCCCCCCCCCCCCCCACACTTCTCAGCTTGATGAAAGGCTATTGAGACGTACACTGTTACATGATGCAATAGTGCAGCTCTAGTTTTCTGGATTTGAATGTGCATCTAAGATGAAGTGGAAAGACAAATGCAAAAGGAAATGCACATGACTCTTTCAACAAATATATTGCACATAGTTTTGCGCTGCTATTTGCAGAATTAATGACTCACGGGACTCATATACATCACAAATTTGATTTGTTACACTTGGTGATATAAGAAATAAGTCATCTCTCATCACTAATAGAAAATAAAATTGTCACTAAATCAAATAAAATAATAAGAAATTAGCAAATGAAACTGGACTGTTTTCACTGCCTGAGTAATCTCCCTTTGAATTTCAGGAAGGCACAGTTAAATGTCTGTACAGACTCCTATTTCCTTGTACTTTTCTTCACTGTGAAACTGATGCTAAGGAAAAACTCAATTTTTCTAAAGAGTTCTGCTAGAGTGAACAAATTTAATATTTTCCCTTCACTTTCCTCTTGCACTGTGACACACATCATATTTTTGCTTTTGGCAAAAAGTAACAAAGCAATTACATTCAAAATCATACATCTTACTATTTTGAAAAAGCATCAGAGTAGTAAACAGTGACATTAATATTTTGCAGTGCTCTAGATGCAATGATGTAACACTGATAACTTCATTTTTATAAAGAGACTAAGTAGCTATTAGTGAGGTTATCAGTGACAGGCACAGGAAATGTCATCTGGCTGATCCAAGGCACAACTAACAGATCATGGCTATTACAAAATTAAGATAAATCAGCAAATCTACATGTAAACTCAGAGACCCCAGCTCTCTATATTACTTCTCATTCTTTATTGGAACAGTTGCTCATTGTTTTGTTTTATTGACTACTCGTTATAATGCTTGACTTCAAAATACAGAAAAAATATATATCGCCATCCTAAAAGTGTGGATTTGTGGGAGGAGAGGAAGGAAGGTCTGAAGTTTTGTGTGAGCCCTTAGCTAAGGAGAAATGTCTGCTCCTTTCCTCAAATAATCAATCTTGTATCTGGCTTGTTTATATTTTAGGGCCACTTCAGGTAGCAAAGGTAGGTAGGCTGTCCAAAGCAACACACCTAGCAGAAGGACATAAATCAGATAAGAATATTGGAACTATGCAACTTTTAATGACTGTCTACAGCTGATATATACAATTAGATTTAATTCTTATGAACAGCTTTGTACCGGACTGATAAAAAGATTCTCCCATATTTTTTTCACTATGGTCTTATTGTTCCCTCTTGGCATAGATAATGCAGATCTGGACTCAAGGACTTGATTACTGTAGATTACATGGACTTGGCTAATTATATTTATTTAATGTATTGTAATTTTAAATAAAGGTTAGGTACATTAATACTGCAGACATCAAAATAAGGTAGGTACATATGCACTGAGTTATAAATTAATTATCTGAGATATTGGAAACATTCACATAGCATATTCTAGCTCAAGTTAAAGTCTATGCTTTTCAGCTAGAGTATTTCTATTACCTAACCTGATACACAGCAAGGTTATTGGCACAGGGAAAGAGTCACAGAAGGGGAGTGATGAGAGGAGAGAATGACTATTTAGTTTGCCAGAGAGTTGCAAAGAGCTGTGATTTAGGAAAGCATTTTAGTGCCCCGATCCAGACTGCCCAACAGCCAGAAAGCAGAGCAGAGATAGGAGAGATACCTAATGTCCATGATATCCATGCTGTTGTTTAATTGCTCAGTTTAAATCTCATTACATGATTATCTATGCTAAGCTCCCTAATCAACTCCATAGAATTCAAAGCCACATTTTCCATCAATCAGTAAAACTCTTAACACTACTACAGGAAACAGACCATATGATCTCTCTTTGCAGTACTTCACCTTCCATATGTAGGAATGAAATTAAGATTAATGGGCTAGAAAGTCCATAAGGAAACATGTACTTGGCATCTTAATGGTAAGTTTTCATTTGGGAAGGCAATAATGGCTTCTGACCCCTGCTGCAAGAGCTTTTTCTCTATTATATCTAATAAATTTACTTGAGAAGACTCAGTTAAAAATCTCTGGAAGTGTATTCATAGCTGAGAAGGAAAAATTCAGGAGTACCTATGGGAAAAGGGGGTTTAATTCTAATTGTCACCCCCAGTTATTTTTTTTCAATTCAGGAAGAAAATACAGGTTCAGCCTCAGTTTTGAAAAATAAAACAAAATAAACAAGCCAGCCTTCCCAAAATTAATTAACAAGCAAAACCCCCATGCTGGGAAAACAAGAATGCTCTCTGTGAGCTATCTGTACTAAGAATTGTCCCCTACAGTCAAAGCAGACTTTTGTGTTGCTGCAGTCTTATTTACCCCCAATACCTACATTCTCAGTCTTATCCTTGTTTCTTGATTACAGAAAATCAGAAAACCACATGATGTGGACATAGAATATTATTCATCACTATTAGTTATATATATGTATGCATTTTTGAGGTTGCTGTTTTCATTGGTTTTAAATTTAACTAATGTATCCTTAAATGAAAATGTAGCTACTAGGCTTTGGTTGAGATTAAAAATAAATAGCTTGCTTCTGCTTACTGCTTTGCTAGTTTAATTCCATTAACTGTAACCAAGTCATTTCTATTTTAGAAATCTGAAAAAAACAAATCAGTTATGCAGTTCCATAGAAAGAAAAAAATATTTTAATGGGACAAGTCACAATACATCTGTAATACTACTCTGAGCAAATACATTTAATAGGTTAGAACTACTGGACTGCTACCAGGCTGAATGAATTCCATTCTTACTGTGTTCCTGCAGTGTATCTTGGACAGCAAATGACTGCAGTAAAGAGTATCAACCTTTTTGCTTTCTTTCACTGAATCAGAGCAGGGACCCCTTGTAATGACAATCTACATTACTAATTCAAGATTAATTTTCTTAAGCAATGTCTGAAACATCTGTTCCATTTACATAAGCAAACATCATAGCACTTTTTTTGGTTAAAAAAAAATAAAGCAATGTATGTTATGCAGTGTAAAATATATAATGCTACTGATTCATTTTACATTAAGGTAAAATAGAACTTAAGACATAATGTAAGTTCTGGTTTTGGCATCCTACCAGTGAGAAGGAAATAAAAAGAAGAAAATAAAAGCTAAGGGAAAAACAGATTGCCCCGTATCCTGGAATGATGTCCATTTTGCAGAGCTAACAAACCCTAAGACAGCTCTATACTCAAAAAGTTACTAAATTATGACATCTGTGGGTTGTTGAACCCCATTAACAGCATTCTGGTATTTGATATCTCACGTGGTCAGTGGAAGGGCCAAAGTCCTAAAGAAATAATGGCAAAGGTATTTTAAATTTCAAAACTTTCTGAGAGTTAGTTACGAGTGTATTATTCTTGCAAACAGATAGAACAGCAAACAGTGATTTAACTCTTGAGGTTCCCCTCAGTCAAGGAAGCAAATGTTGGGACAACAGGAACATGTTTAACACACAATATAATGGGAAAAAATGAACCATAATTAAGGAAACCAGAATAATTGCTTGTTTGCAAGTAAAATGATGGGACTGATAATTTGTAGATACTTTTTGTATTGCACAGGAAATCCAGACTCTATATTAAAGGTAGAAGAGTTGAGAGTCAACTTTCTCAAATTAAATATTGGAAACAAGTTTTGATACTTTATGCCCTGCTTTCATTCAGTGTGTACTCTGGGCACATTTCAGCACATGCTTGTGCAGAGACGAGGCAGTAACAACCTCACTGCTCTGTTTTAGAAGCAGTATTATAGACTAATTCAGTGCATCAAAGTGAGGGATACAGCTCACAAATTGTCTTTGGAAGAAGGGAGTGCTCAAGGAATGGGAGATGCTTAAACCACAAACCAACTCTGCAGGCTAGGAAGCACTATTGACACTGCATGGTTTCTGTATATCTCCTATATTCATCATTCCCTTCTGCAGCCATCAGCTTGTCTTAGGCTTTATGAGATGCAACAGATACTTGGGCTACATGTAAATCAAGTGTTTGTCTAATTTGTATGCTATATTCTAATGTCATGTAGCATGTAACTCATGTAACACGTAGCACAAGCCAGTAAACACATGGTATTTTTACTGCTGCCTATATGAGCAAGCAACATATCCTTCTTAACTCTCCACTTTTAACCCTCCTAAGGCAACACATCTACAGTTCTTCTCTCATGTCCCTCTGCCAATTTGTGATTCTGAACTCACAAATGAGCAAGCATTTTTACCAACAGTAGGATTCTGCTATTCCTTAGTAGGCTGCTTCTAACTCATCAATAATTTGCTAGTAATATGTGAGAAATAGGTTACTACTAGAATGCTAACAGTTTATCTTTACAATGGCAAAATTAGTATCTGCTCTTGCAGGTACAACTTTATTTTACTTCAAAAACTATTTTATATATACACCTATCTCTCAAAATTTTCTACAATTAAAAAAAAAAAAAAGTCATATCAGTGGTCTAAAGAAACTTCTTCCAAAACACAGACCTGGCCAAAAATAAGCAAGTAAACAGCTCTTTCCTATTTCCTGATTAGCTTTGAAATTATTTTCAACAAAATTTGAATTCACAATGTTAGTCAAATGTAATTTTGGAAATTCATCAAGTGGACACTCATGAGGCGGTAATGTCTCAATTTGTGTCCAGGCATGGCTATATATGATAGTAGTCTTGAGACCTGACAGGGCTCGAGCCCTGGCACCTCGTGCCCTAGCGGTAGTATAGTGTAGAGATAATTTACTCTTGAATATTAGGTAATTTGCATGACCATGCATAAATTATTGCTGTTAGTACTCAAGCAAGCACACACAGTACAACTAGTAATCCATATCCCTGCTTTCTTTTGCAATTGAGGTGGTGTATTCCCTGTAAGTTACACATTGCCTTGATAAGTCTCTCCAGAACATCTCCTGGGCAGACTGCAAGTCTTTAGTATATGAACAGTCAACATTTTCAGAGATCAGTGCAAGGTTTAGGTCATGACGCTATGGAATCAAAGGACATTTAAGTCTAGGGGAAACATGCACAATTAAGAATCTTAGAAATGATTATGTTACATTGACTGAAGCAAGGAAAAATAGTGGATTCAATATTCATAAACGGAAATTACATCAAATCTTAATTTTGAGGAAGAAGCCTATGAAAATTATAGATACAGTAGAATTGTTAGTTCTTAGCAGTTTTGAGTATGAGTTATACCTCTTTATCTAGGTTTCTGTATTTTTCTTAAAATTCTTAGTTTTGTCTGTGACCTAAAATTGCATCAGAATATATAAATATATTTGTTACTTAAAATATGAATTTGATCCTGTTGAAGCTATTCTCAAAACATGCTCTCAACTTTATTCATGCAACCAAATTCTATTATCTAATTGATATATTTGACATATATCTTTAGAAAAAATTCTGGGGTTTTTTGCTAGGTAAAAATGTAATTTGAATTCATATTCTTTTGTTGTACCTTAAAGGAGAAGCACATTAACCTTATAGTCCCCTTAATGACTATGTCCCTCAAGAAGAAAGGACCTCTGAAAATCTTAAGGTGCCTGTTTTGAAATATAAGCACATAGATTTACCAGCAGCAGTATGAAATTTTAATATTCTATTCAATTTTACTCTATATTTTTTCTCAGGCTAACTCTGTATTACGTTTGACAGTGTGCAACCAAAACTACATCCTGTTACAAGCCACTCGTGAGGCAATATGAACCCTATTGCATTTTATAGGGTGTCCTCTTGGAACCAGGAGGCAGGTTGGTTGCAAGTCTCCAAGTTTGCAGCAGCAGATGTCTGAGCTTTCCTTGGAAGATATCTCTCAAGTTACTTTTGTTCTTGTGGCCTGAACAGCAGACAGCCAAGCTGTGTTCACACTGCAGGTAAATGGGTTTACACACCTTCGAAGATTACCTTTTCAAAATAGTATCAGAGCTGTTCAAACCACATGGGCCCACAGCTGAAAGTGGGCAGAGTAGATGGCTGCAGCTATTTTGATCTCCAGACTCTCTTCAGAAACATCCTATTTATCCCATATGCAGTCTAATTGACCCAAGTTCTAATTATTTCAGTCTTTCTTCTACTTCCATTGCTGCTGTAAGTGTTTTACATTTCTAGCTGGAGTGATTCACTCCACTCTGTGAGTGCTTAACACATCAGTTTGGCACATGAAAGGGTAGCAACCAAGCCTAAGGGCTGCTGAGATTACTGATGTCTGCTACCAGCAGTCATGATAAATCCAACTCTTACATGTGTCAAATGTCCTTACCTAAGGTTTGGAGCCAAGCTATATCTAAATTTACTGTGCTTTCCCCCCTCCCCAGACATACCTAAGAGTCTTTCTTAGCAATTACGGTCAGTTTGTTTTCCATCATCTTATAAAGAAACAAGAATGTTTCTTTGGCCTTTTTTAAAGAAACCCTGATCAAATTTGGGGTGATTATCTAACTAGTTGCTTGGGCTATGTTACCCTGCTGTATAAATACTCAGAAAATAGATGACTGGTTTCTTCTCAGAGGGTCTTTGCATCCTTTCTTCATTATCTCATATTGCATTTTTTAGATGTTAACTCCATTGTTCAAATTTTCAATTTCAATAACATTGTTAATTGAAATTCAATCAAAGAAGATTCTGGGTCACATTTAGGAAACACATATCCGCAAAGCTCCCTCATTATCCTCCTTTTAACCTCTTCTTTGTCAAGATACTTTCCAAAACTCTTCAGTTCTTAGTCTTCTCAGCAACTCAAACTAATCCTTCACCTTAAAGGTCCTCTTCTCTCTGTGCCATCTAAGCATTTTTTCTTATACTTAGATTGCATGTTGGATGGAGCAATGATTCTCTTTCTCTCTGTGTTTGAATAGCACATACGTACATATTGTGGTCCATATATAAATGCCCTCTTACTATAGAAATTTTTCTATAGGCATGCAAAGTAACATTTAATGTTGGACACAAAAATAGAACAGCTTATAGGTAAGAATTCTGAATTTAAGAGGTGCTAAAGCTAACAATGGTGTACTTTAGAGGAGTAATATAAAGGAATAAAATCAGAACTAAAATCTGATAGAGCCAGAAAGCAGGAGGTTTTTAAAAACAAAGTTCCTGAAAATTCCAGACATGAAAACACATCCTGTAACACTGCAATACAGTATTTTAACTGAGATAAAACACCATTGTCTTAAAAAAAAAAAAAATTTAAAAATCCTATTTTGGTACCCCAGAGCAGTTAATAATTACTGCTTCGGAAAAGCCATCTGAATTAGAAACATTAGAGAAATACAGGCCTCTGAAGGGAAAATTACTATGCGGACTTCAGAATAATGCTGATTACAATTTCACTACCCGCAGACATTATTTAGCCATCTTCACAATCTTTTGTCACATGAAAGAGTGCAAATGGCTGATATTTCATATCTGGAAGTTATCTGAACAGACAGTTAAAGACATGTCACCCTTTTCCAAAGTGCTAAGCAATCAAGAATTCACACAAAAGTCAATATAGAATTGTCACTCTGTTTTGAAACATTGTATTTTCTTTTCCTCAGTACCTAAATATAGACATATATTTAAGCTTAGAACCTTATGAAATTTCAGCCTTATCCCATAGACAATTTTAATCACAGGAGGAAAAAAATATATTGCCAAAACCAACCCGATGTCTGCATTTCAGAATCCTACAAAGCATATAACCCTGAAAAACAAATGTCAATGCTGAGACACTTATGAAATATTATGTACAGAGAGAGAGAGTACTTCATGTACTGAAGACAGACATGGTTTGGAACAGAGAAATAGCTTCTCAAATTAAAATAGATTATTTACTATACCCCTGCACTTTGTAAAATTAATTGATTTCCTAGATTACCCCCTGCCCTCCCTAGCCCAGGAAATTCAATGGTAGCTAGGAATTAGGCAAGAGGGGGTGTCCTGTATTAGCCACTTTGCTCTCTTTTGTTAGGGTGTCATTCAATTCATCATTCTCTACTCTTGAAAAATATGCATTTTTGTTTCTCCTGGAAGAGCCATTAAATACTATTATTTAGTGTAGGTTAAGGATTAGTCTGAAATCAGACTTCACAGATATACAAAAACCTGTCTGGAGGGGAAAGTAGAGGGCAAGTCATAGGTCAATGCCCACAAGTGGCAGACTCACAGCCAGCCTGTGCAGCAGCTGAGCAGCATGTAGCCTACTGTTAAAACCACTAGATGTACTGTCTAAAAGAATGTTTTTTACCAGGCTGCAGCCCTTGAGCTGTTAGAACTGTTAATAAACTGTTAATAAACTGTTAGAATTCCTGGGATTGGCATTATATATAACAATTAGCAATCTAAAAAATATCAAACAACAACAAAAAGCCAACCTTCTAATCTGTTGCTGATTTTCAACCCATTGTAGAGATAACCTAAGCAAACATGCTTGTAACCAAACCAAGAAAACAATTTTTTTTCCTAGGTTGAAATTTGTGTGTGAAACAAAATGGTAGGCACCACTGCTACTAGGGTTGCCAAAAAAAACCCCAAACAAGTAGTCTTCAATCTTAAAAGGTATTTGAAGTAATTAAGATTTATTTTTTTTTTTTAAATCTCATTCTATCTGTATAGCAATAAAGCTGTAAGCATCTGTCTACTATATGTCCCACTTATGAAATATGAAAATGTTTCCACTTCAGAGCAGGTACAGTCCTCATACCTGGTAACGCAAGACTGTATCTACATGATGCTGCAGATTGATCCCCCCACCAGCTGCCCGCTCACAGACCCCTGTGCCCACCCGTGCACCATCTCACATCATGGAATGCCAGCGCTTCAGGGAAGGGGCCAGCAGTGCAGTGTCCAGGGGGGGTTGGAATCTCTGCCGAGAAGAAGACTCCACAACCTCTCTGGGCAGCCTGGGACAGGCTCTGACACCCTCACACCAAAGAACTTTCTCCTCCTGCTCACATGGAACCTCCTGGGTGCCAGCTGGTGTCCCTTGTGCTGTCCCTGGCACCACTGACCAGTCTGGCCCCATCCTCTTGCCCCCCAGGGCCCTTCAGCTCTTGCTCAGCATTGCTCAGCTCCCCTCTCAGGCTGTTCTGCTCCAGCTGAACAGCCCCAGGGCTCTCAGCCTGGCCTGGGCAGAGATGCTCCAGCCCCTCAGCGGCTTCCCAGCCTCCAATGGGCTCTCTCCAGTAGTTCCTGGTCTCACTTGCACTGGGGAGCTCAGAACTGCTCCCAGGACTACAGAGGTGGCTTCTCTGGGGCAGAGCAGAGGGGCAGGAGACCCTCCTCACTCTGCTGCCCACCCTCTTCTGAATGCTCCCCCAGGAGCCCATTGGGCTGCTTGGCCCTGAGGGCACATCACAGAAAGCCAGCACGGCTCCAGTTTGTAACCTGGAGCACATCCAAAGGAGCCACATCCCTCCTGGAGGTGCAGGGGGCAGAACGTCCCTGTGCAGCCTGTTCTGCAGCCTCCATGTCTGGAGAGATGCCTTATTTACAGCAACAAAACAAACAACTCTCCAGCTCGGTGTCCTCCCTCCCTTCATCCCTCCCTCCCTCCCTCCCTCTGGCCTCTCCCCCGCCAACGACCAGCAACAGCTTTGTTTAGAAAAGAAAACTGATGGTTTTTATGGGTCCCATGAATCTTACCGGGAAGCCAAGAGCCCCGGACAGCCGGCTCCGAGCAGCTCAGCTGGAGCCATGAGGCATTGCTGTGCGAAACAAAGGTCAGCCCCGAGCTGCTGAACGCCCCGAAAGCCAAGGGCTGGGAGCCAAAGTCCACGTTTTTAAGCTCAAAAAGCTGAGCTTGAAGTAAATTGTCTCCTAAACCTTGGAGCCAGCTCAAATCCCACAGCTCCGAGTGGCTTTTGGAGTAAACTGGGGTGAAAAACCCCTCTTTCCCTTTTATTTTGCTAGGGATTTTCAAGGGGAATTTGGTCCTTTGAAGGGAAGAGCTGGGAACACACCAGGAGCATCCCAAATATTCCGGCAAAGCCCCGGCGTTGACGTGCAAAGCCAACGGGCTTTAAATCAACTCTCAGAACTGGGGTGCAAGGGGGGATCCCGGCGGGGGGCAGATGCTTCCCGTGGCCCTGTAACCCAAACTCCTGCTTTTCCGAGGCGAGAAAAAGGGTGGAAAAAATAGTTGAGCTCTCCTAAAACCCGGCACCTTGGGCGCGGAGTTCAGCGTGAAACTCAATAATCCTCGAGCTGGCAGCCGAGTCTTCCCGGGGAGCTGCAGGGATGAAGACGAAGCACAACCAATTACTCTACAGAGTGCTTCTTTTTCGAGAGGATTTTCACCTTTGAGCTCCGGATTTTCGCTCACTCTCCTCCCGGGAAGACGAGGATGTCGCCCTTAAGGAGCCACCGGCCACCAGCTCAGCTGCGGTACCCGGTCCCCCGCTCCCGCCTGGGATTTAAGGGCGGTGCTGAGCCTACCCTCATTTTTCAGCCCTGCTTTTAACCCTTCCAGCCGGATTTATCCCGAAGTTCACCCAGCTCCCTGCATGAGCAGGCATTGGGGCACTTTGGGCTGTTTTCCTGTCGTTTTGGTGCCAATTCTCTCCACCGACTCCAGAGGGAGCCTGGACCAGGCCCCTGCTCAAGGGTTTATATCCCACCCAGGAAAGCCACGCGAACGAAGCTTCTCCAGCAGGACCAATTTTCCCAGACCTCCCCCAGTTCCCCCCCCCCCCCCCCCCCCCCCCCCACCCCCCCCCCCCCCCCCCCCCCCCCCCCCCCCCCCCCCCCCCCCCCCCCC
>JAOEGS010005318.1:0-12840 GCA_025447755.1 Corythornis vintsioides
TGGACTAGATGATCTTCTAGGTCCCTTCCAACCCCTAATATCTATGAATCTATGAATCTATGAATCTAGTCCAACCCCCCTGCCAGAGCAGGATTACCTAGACCAAGTGACACAGGAACAGATCCAGGCAGGTTTGAATATCTCCAGAGAAGAATGCACAACCTCCCTGGGCAGCCCGTTCCAGAGCTCTGGCACCCTCACTGGGGAAAAGTTTCTCTTGTTTTTGGTTAGTTTGTTTCGGTTTTGTTTTTGCTTTTTTTTTTTTTTTTTTATAAAACAATGTAAATGTATTTGGCTGTAGAAATATGGAATTTTTACATTGATATGTGTGGTATGAAAGCTCATTATCTCCACAGTGCACTTTGAAAGTTATGCTTAATCCTTCTCTCTGTGAATAGCAGTAGGTAGACAAAAATAAATCTATTTTGCAGAGATTTCAAGTAACTCATTGCCTGTTTTGTACCCTACCTTGTGGCCTCTGTCTCAGTGGAACTGCTGTCACTAGACTGCTTGCCTTGTGCTACATGGTAATTAATTGGAAACCAATAACTGTTACTTCTTGATTATTCTGCATTACTTGCTCTGAACTAAAGGAGATGAAGACAAACACAGCCATGACCAAATGGCATTTCCCTGCTGCACAGGGTCAGCCCAGCCTCTGAATGCTCTCAGTGGTGTCTGAAGCCTGCCTTACTGTGTACCCACAGCTTCTAATCATGAGTATGCAAGAGAACAGTCCATATTTCTGTGATGTGAGTCACTAAGAATTTGCACTGGTGGATTATGTCACCTTCACAGGAGGTGGATTGTCCTTGAGAGCCCATGCAAAGGAAAATGGAAGATGTTACCCACTTCTTTTGGAATGACTGGGGCACATCCTCATGGCAAAGGGGATTGCATCTAGCCAGGGTTAAGTAGGAACCTTGATTCCAAATTACTTTCTCAGCTCAGTTACTAATGACTTAAATGAACTTAAGAGAAAACTGCACCTTCTCAACCCTCCAAAACCAAACCAAATTAAGAAGTGCAAGTGACCTTTGTGGAGAAAGGTACAAATGCTGCAACTCAATTTATCAGCCTAATCCACATCCCTTGAAATCTGATGAATAATGTGGTAGTTCAACAGGGAACATCCATTATAATTACTTGCTCATAAGCTTCCCACCAGCCAATAACTATTTGGCTTAATTGACAGTGTGTATTCCTCAAATAGCTAAACCTTCCTGTTTTAACAAATTAATTCCATTGATGAACCCTTTGTTAACATCTTTCAGTAAATCCAGAAATTACACATTAGTCGGATATGAAGACAAGCAGCACTACCCCAAAATCAAAATCCTAACTGTCCAAAGCACATAAAAGCAAATTACTGCATATTATTTCGAAGCTATGGATTTTATTAATTATCTCCTCCAAGCTTTAATTCAGGGACAGTTCCTATTAAATTAGATTACTTTTTCTTGGAGTCCTTATGGCAAATATGCAGCTTCAGAATCAGGAGCAGATTCTAAATGGAGATGATAGAGGCAATGAAGACTTGGAATGAGGTCTGTATAAAAAAGAAACACACACAGCCTTCCATTCAAAATACAAATGGACCAAAAAGAGCAGGAATGACAAGTCTGACTGAACAGTACCAGCCTTTGGCCACCCAGAAAACACAGGAATTATCAAGAAACACAAAACTAAAAGTTTCAGTACCAAGAGAATACTGTTTTCAAATGGTTTCCCTTAGGGAATACTTTTTTTTTTTTTTTTTTTTACACTGAGAGGAGCTTTCACACCCTTCCTTCCTTCTCAAGGGAGAACTCCAGTAACAAACTGCTGAGCCACCGTAACAAAAGTTGCTCAGAAATACAAATTCAGTAAAAAGTGGTAAACCCTGGATACAGATAACACTGTGTAAAAATACTGGATTACCAACCAGTCTATTTCAACATCTCCATGTGTTTAAACACAAATATTTTAGAGACTAACAGAAGTAATGCACAGAAGACCAGGCAAGATTTTCTTATGGTATGTCCCAGTCTCAGGTAGCAAAATCAGTACTAGTAAATTCACTGAAACTATTTAAAGCATGTGAACTCTAGAACATGTTAACGTACCTATGCTTTTTTGTTGTTGTTTTAACTGCTTTTCTTTAATGAAAAGCTATAGAAAGACTTTTGGTGTATTTAATTTGGGGTTCTATAAAGTACTGTCTTTCTTGTAAGATTTTCAGTAGATCTAGGAAAAGTTAATAAAAAAAAACCTGTCTGACCAATGCCTTATAATGAAAGATTTTATATGTTTATGTACATACCACTTTCTTGACCTTAATTGTTACATGTTTTTAGCTTTTAAATCTTTCTGATATTTTCATTACCTCCTGTCTAATACTATCCCACCTAGCTAGCTTTGCAATACAGTATTAAAGTCTTTGTGCCTTGGGGAAGGATTTTTAATTTCATTTTGTTTGTTCAGACATTAATGAGATTCTTAAAAGAGCAATCCCTTGGATTGTAATAGAATCCCAGTATAAAGTGACTGGTAGACAGCGTTTTGACAACTAGCTCTGCAGAAAGAAAAATTTATGCTCACAAAAGTAGACTAGATCATAAAAGGTGGAAAAAGAGAAAAAAGAATAGGAGCAGTAATGGGCAGTCACACATATTAAAAAAAAACCTAACAAGGTATTAAAAAAAGGAAGATACCTGAAAAAAACAACCCAACAACTGAACACACCAAAAGTACTACTAGGATAGGACTCATAGTTAAAAATAAGATTGATTTTTTCTCCCTCCTTTTCAAAGGCTTCTTTTCAAAAACATGGATAATGACAGAAGTTACAGGATTCAAAAAAGAAAAAAGGCAAATGTCTTGAAAATCTTCTAATGAGAATTGTACTAGTCTATGCTAACAAAATGTAAAAAAAAAATAAAGACCCCAAATCTTGATTTTCTTTTTTTGCCATAGTCCATGAAATAAATATTTTTCTAATAAGAATCCTGTCCAGAAACAGAGAATACTTTGTACTGATCAAATCTTCATACCAGGAAAGTGAAACAATGGCTTAGTACCCACAATATACTTTTCATGCTTGGTTTTGCAAAGAGAAGTACCTTTTGAGGGAATAGAAATGTAAAGTGTGCTGGAATGGTTAGGAAAACTTGTAAATTTATAAAGTCTATGCAGTTCCATTTACTTTTATCTATTTTTTTAATATTAAATATTTAATTAAGAATTTTAAATTTCAGAAACCTAAAAGAGGCCACCAGTGGATTCAGCATGACTTGTCAAGACAATAGAAGCCACCAATATAAACATTAACTGCTGGGATCAAATCCATGTTCGCACTCTGGAAACCTCGTAAGTACAGAAAGCGTAGCAAAAGATGACCAGATTATTCTAAAAGCTAAGGATCCTATGGCAAAAGGAAAACCACATCTGGAGGAGGAGTGGGAGAGAGACCATAAGCAGCTGTTTGCACTTAACTCCTAAGTTCCAGAGGATTTTTACAGTGCTTTAAAAATGAAGCCATTTAATGAATTATAATCATTTTTCTTCTCCAAAGTATCTTCAGTAATTATGATTATATATCTATATTATTATGCCCTATGATGGGTAGAGTTTAAATCCTTAAAGAAATAGAAGACATAGTCTCCCCTTCTGTTCATTATTGAAGAAATGTAACATTCTTATTTGCTCTTCTCTGTTGACACTCCCCTTTAGCTTGATTTTCAAACGTAACAGTTGACCATCTCGCCAAAATGACACACTAGATTTAACTAATATAAGCTATATTTTTAAACCACAAATTTATTGAAGTAATTATATTAATAAAATGTAATATCAGAAAGATATGTGAATAACTATTACCCAGTACAGATTTAGCAAATTCCACATGAATACACTTTTCCTTTATTTTCAGCTGATAGCTCATGACAACACTTATCTCAGACAAGAATTTTACATAATGTTCATAATGCTTCAAACATGACTAAGCAACATGCAGCACACACAACTAGAGACAGGCCTGGAGAAATTATGAACTAATTTGTTAACTAGCCCAATCAGCAGTGTATGCTTGTTCCCAGCTCATCTTTCACTGCCTTTGAGACAACCAACAAGTTTCAAACAAGGAGAAAGGGGAAGGTGTAGAAGAGTCAGAGCTAGCTGATTTGCAAAGTCATTCTTGAAAAATGCTTTTAGCTCCAAAATATCCACATATTCATCTGGGTTGTAGATTAAGTGCACCACAGATGCTGAGATATTAGACCTGGCAGTTTGCAGAGGCATCCTTGGTCCAGCAGGATGCTTTAGCAGAGCCATGTACAGATTTCTGAGCCAGGTCAGCAGAGCAGCTGCTTATGGTATCTCTTCAGCTGACTCTGGGGAGCTCTGGGTTCCTATTAGTTGCCACTTAATCCCCAGCAAAACATGGCCCTGCAAGGCAATGCACCTGAGTTAATAAGCCCCTTCTGGATCCAAAACACTGAGGAGCAGGGGGCTGAGCCAGTGGGAGCCAGCCTGGGTCCTGTCGATGTGGAACAGAGCCAGCACAAATAAGCTGGGTCCATATGATGGTTTTCATGCTGCGCTGTGCATCCCAATGGTATGGATATTTTCAAGGTTTTTTCCATTAACCACTATTTTCTTGCTGACTGCCTGTTGTGCCATCGCATTAGCCTGGCCCTAAACCAGCACTTTGTGGGAGCTAAAAAATGGAAAGGTCTTGTACACATAATTTGACTGCTCATGGCACTAAGAAATAAGGATTTCGATATAAAACCAGGATTTTTTTCACTATGATCACATCTTTTAGGATTACAAAAGTTGTTTCTGCCTGTAGCATCTGTTTAATATCATTTTTAAAAATAAAACGTGTAATACTCCGATGTTTGAAACCTGTGAATGACATTTTCCTTATATATTGTGCTTAAAGTTATCCCTATGATAAATTGATGTATATGAAATATGCTCTGCTGAATTAAAAATTGTGCTGCAGGTAATGGTTTGAAAGGAAAGATAGATTTTATAAAAGTACCACAGTCTTCTCACTTGATAAGAAAATACTGTTAAAAACCTGCCATAACTTTTGGTTTGTTTATTTTTTGGTTTTCCTTCATTGGAGTACAAACCCTGAGCTAATTACATAACATGCCAACTCACCTTTAAAATTTTATAAGCCTCTGAGTTATAAACTTCTTGGTTTGTGCTGAAGTTTGTCTAATTAATTCCAGGAAATACAATTATTTTTAGAATATATTTTAGAACCAATATATTACTTTTGTAAATAATATGCAAATGTACATCCTATCCCAATAAGGAATTAATGTACTGCATGTTTCACTGCTCAGCACTCATATTTTCATCATGGAGTGGTGCTCAGGTAAACAAACAGTAGTTACACTTGACAGGGGAGTAATGAAATCTCAAGACCAGCTAATCCCCATTAGGAAGAGGAGCATATGGACTTAAATAGAGCATTACAGAATATGCACTATCCATATTGGTATCTTTCGAAAGGTACAAACGTGAATCATCTAAAAATGCAACACAGATGAACTTGAGTTAAAGTATTTTTTCCCTTTTTGTGTTGCATTATAATTAATATGATATGTAAATACAACCAATAAGCAATATCAACATATACACTGATGAAGAAAATACGACCATTTATGTGCAGAAGATGAAATCTTAGTATTAAGGGTAAGCAGCACAGTTCTACAGGAGACAAGTAGATGAGGAATGACAGAGCAAACACTGCAGACTCCAGCCCTCTGTTAGACTTCCATTTCCTTTGGAATTATTCTGGAAATTTCAAGTTATCATAAATATATCAGGCATATGGCCTTCTTCTGGTCTGTAATACCTGACACTTCAATATTTCATGGGGTTTTTTTCTGACTTTTTTTTTAATAAATGTTAAATGTGCTATAATGTTGCTAGTCTCAATCCTTCAATCTATTAATTGTCAAAAAAACCCCACTAAAAAACATCACAGAAAGCAGGCAATACACTTCTAATCACTGTCTACTTATCCTTGGAAGAAAAAACATCTGACTTGTCTGATAGTTGGTCTATATATAAACATTAGTCAACATAAGTACTTAATTTTTCATACAATTCCTACTGCAATTGAGAAAGCTGACATGTTGTCTGCAAAGCAGAAATCATAAGCACCTTTCTTACTCCAAAGCTATCTCACCAATACAATTAGAAGTACCTCTATTCAGTCTTCAACAGGCAATTTCAATCCAAGGGGCAAAGCTCACCCCAGACATCAAGAAACACTCCCAGACGTTTAAATAAAAACTTTGCCACAAGGTATTTTTTAGTAGTGAAATTCTGGAAAATCTTAGAACCAGGAGACAATGGCAGTCTACAGGGACATCATAACAGAACACACAGCAAAATTAGTATAAAAGAAATGTTATGTCCCTGTGCTTGATAAACTGTGACTATAGAGTTTCTATAGGTTCCACATGACCTATTAGCAGTTTCATTTTGGCATATGTTAATAACGTTTCTAGATTACTTTGCCTAGATAGACCAATTAAAGACTTCAATCTTTCTGACTACTGCAATTAACTGCAGTGTGCAGGGTTTCCAACTTCCACAGTCTTGTCTTATAGCTTTAATTTCCATTTGGGTTTGTCCAGTTTTCCAGATACCTTTATGATTTGTGGATATATATACAGTTCACACTAATAAAGAAACACAATTAGATCTGTTGCTTTTAAATATCCATTTCTGCCACAAATAAATGCATGATAAGAGACCTTGACTCACAGTTCACTAAAAATTAACTATGTGATGGTCCATTCTTTTCTTCTCAGTCCTCTTTTTTTTTACGTTATAATTGTCTTGACTATGTTAGAATCACACTAAACTACAGGAAACAACCTACTGGTATGAAAGCTAGTGATTAAGAGGTAAAAAAAATACATTTAAGCCTTGAAGAGTTAAAAAAATCCCCAAACCTTCACTTTCTGGTTTCCTAAAAGCCTCTGTGTATGTATATATATATATATATATATACACACACACACACACACACACATACAAACCATGAAAAAACCTGTACATGACATATAAAACAGTATTATTGCATAATTAGGAGGGAAAAAAATCCAACTGACTGAGGCTGCCTTTCAATTAAGGCATATTCTATATGGGAGACTACTGACAATGTAAATCCCTGCAGGGAGGGATTTGTAAGAAGTTCCTATTAGAGCCCATTGTACTCTGCTCTTCACACAGAGAGGGATTTCAGAGTTGACATAAAACTGCACTTACCTTTGGCTGCCACGGGGGTAAGTGCTAATTCCACCTAAGTGACAGTTTATTTGTTTGTTTAGCTTGTCAGAAAGGTACAGGCGTATTACCTACACTGTGAAATACAGGAATTATGCTTCACTACTACACAAAATTGAAGGTCACAGCTCTTTTAAGTAAAAACAAATAGAAAACACAAGCATAGATTAAAGAATGTGTAACTGACTGATGGATTTTGTTAACTGGATTTTCCATTTGCAGTCTTTGTCATAACCATCAATCACAATTGTTCAAACGATCTCAGGGTTGAGGAGTAGCTGGCAAACATTTCCACCAGCTCAATACAATGACCTGAAACCACACTTCCCTATTGCATCAGATAAAGGAACCCTGGATAAGCAGAGCGTGATCACTACCTGTTGAATTCAAACCATCATGGTTTTGATAAGGTTTGCTATGTGTGAACCACACTGTCAAAGCATTTAGGTACACAACTTACTGATCTTTGCAGAGAGAGGCATGGCAACAAGGTTTCAAGTGACTGTACTACATGGAAACCAACATTTCCCCTACAGAGATTTTAATTTCATTCCTTCATTTAATTGTTATTTGTAGCCTTGCACTGAAGTGCAAAATGCTAGTGTTAGTGAGAATGAAAGTCTAAGATTGAAATAAAAAAGGAGGATTGGTTGCTCAAACTTTGAGACTTTTTTTTCCTGGTTTCTTTTGCCTGATCTGATGGGTTTAGAGAACACACTTTCTGTAACATGGAGAAGTCATAAGCCTTGCTGATCTGTCTTTATCTGGACCACTTAATTTTCACCATCCAATCAAGCAACTGATAAACTAACAAAGAAAGATCATTTATGAAGAAAATGTAAACCTGTTTTTCCTCAGTCCACGTAAATATAATACATCACACAATAAATGTGAAGGTTAGAATGTGATGCTTACTCATTCTTTTGAGACATGAAAACTAAAGTAACCTTCTACTAAAAGTGTGAGGGAATTACAAATCAAAAATCCTGCATCTGCACATTTCCTCCTAACCTAAAGAACTACAGAATAATCCACTAAAATGCTGCCATTATTATCAATTTAACATAAAGGCACCCAGACACAACGATGACAGATGGGCAACAGAACCTTTAAATGGAGTTACAATTACTCTATTTTTTTCAGAAAATAAGTGAAAACACCACATCAAAGCATTTTTTTTACCCATAAACATATGTATAGTTCCTCATTATTTACTGACTTCACAAAGCTATGCAGATAATGTCAGCATTTCAGATACTACAGGTAAAAAATACTAGGTCATATTTTTGCAGTGCCTTTGGGAACAGAAGTATGAAGGTTCTGATCATTGATATTAACTGTCTCTTAAAGAAAGGGTCACTGTGACAACCAGAACTGGTAAACTGGGGGAATGCTACAAAGCAGCAGGCTTTCACACTTCTTTTCAGAGTCCAAGAGTTAAGACAAAGACAGCAAATGGAAATATCAGGAGGAGGAGGAAAGGTTTGTAGTGGGAAGCTGGAAGACAGCACTTTCATCATGACATGAGTCTTCGTAAAGGGAGTCCCATAAAAGCTGCAGTCATGTATCACATAGGCACACAGATGGCACGGTGAAGAGCACCTTTTCTCAACAGTGGAGTAGGGTGAAGAAGAAACAGAAGAAATGCCAGCTAGCACCCTAAGCAGAGCACACATGGTTCCTTGCAATTAGCTGGTTAAAACACAGAATAAAGAATGGGTTTTTTTCAGTTAGGGAGGAATTTATGAAGTAACCCTGAGGAATCTCAGATGACCTTGACAATACAATCAACCTCCTGTTCACTGTTAAACAACAGAAAGAGAATTCTGATATCTGCAAGGAGGAAATGGGATGGTGAAAAATAAATAATACAACATATAGGAGGGGAGCTTTCAACGTTGCAATGTGGATTTCAAAGTCTCAAAGTGAGGCAGAGACATTAGTCCTGTTGCCTAAGAAACTGCTATTCTTTCCTAAAGGGAGCCATACACATTAATGCAGTGTCCAAGGCTGTTACTGGATGAGCAGCCACCATAATAACCATACTCTCTAAACAGGAAAAGTTCTTTATACCTCTCTGAAGGACACAGAAATGCACTGCAGGTTTGACAGTGTTCTCCACAGTGACATCAAACCTGTCTCATAGATGATACTAAGAGATCTCCAATGCTTGTGGGTACAAGATGACCATTAATATCACTCCCCTTGAAGACATTAGATTAAAATGTACTTGAGCAACAACCCTGTCTCAGTGGGGTGTGATGTTCCTTTGGATTCTGGCAACAGTGCCTGAGATGCTAAGGACAAGACCAAGTCAGTGGCAGAACAAGGACAAGACCAAGCCAGTGGTAGAACAAACAGTGCATGGCCTCCTGACAAAAGCAGCCTGAATAAACAGTAAGTCTGCAATAAAGGCACAAGCAAGCATTAGTGCACATTGTGAAGGGGAAGCTTCAAAAGGAGCTCAGAGGATAGAGCAGATGTAGCCACTCATTTATCTTCTGAGAAATCTTATTAACATATTTCATGGCACAAAAATGGATATTTTTAGCATAAAACAAATGACTGCACAACACTGAAATCACAAGTTCACTATCACTGGTCATATACTTTACTTTTGCCAGTCAAACACCATTTGAGTATGATCCAAATACAAAAAGTATTAATAATTTGAGTTTGTATTAAGTCAGAATGCCTGGAAAACAGCCTGCTCTGGGCATTTGACAGGTGACAGAGATGAAGGCAATATAAGGTTCTTTGCAGACTATAATGACAAAGCTGGCACATAAAGGAGGTTTGGGAAAACAGAGAAATTGACTCATTGAGGGAGCAGAGACTCTTCTGCAAGTCAGCCTGCTAATAAAATAGTCGAGAAAAAGTTTAAGCTCTGTCCATGGAGGAAATTGACAGACTGACCTTCTATCTGCGATCACCAGTGCAAAAGCCCAGTGTCATCAAGGGCAGTGATTACACATATGCATAGCAGCTGCACTATCAATCTTAATATTTGTTTCCCAGCACAGGAAAAATTAACTATACAGTAATATGAGAGAACTGTAGACCTGTAGGAGGTTAACATAATAAATGAATCAAACAATTATTGCATTTTGAGTGTACAACAATAAACTGATGATTTAAATTCTTCAATTTTTTTGTAATGAAGTTTGGTATTAAAAATAATGAATAATTAACATAAATGCAGGAGTGATTTTCTTGCCACTCACATTTACCATAATAATTTATGATAAGACCCAGCAATGAAAAGTAACAAATATATTCTCATTTCATTTAGCTGATCAACAGCAATTAGGTAATGTGCTATTACACAAGATACAATCAATATAATAATAAATTTATAGAGATTTATTACCACTTATAGGGTACTTCTATTGATATTTTAAATGTATAATTAGAATAATGACTCATTTGCCTTTCATCATAAGAGCAGAAAGCTTCAGTTGTAAAAACTACAACTTTGTTCTAACAGAGCTTCTAGTAAGAAAAATTTCCCCACCCATTTACTTGGACTTGAAATTACTCCAAAATACTACCCTTTAAAAAGTGTTCAAAATAAAAAAGCATAAAGAGAGATTTCAACAGTGGTAAGCAAATGCATAAAATGTCAAGAACTGTTATTTATAGAAATTCAGCATCTTCTGCAGTTCTCATTCCTTAAGTGCAGGTAAGTCAAGCTTTTTTTGTATTAGCAGTCCAAAGGTAAATATTAAAATTTTTAGAGGATTATCACACTCTTTATCAACTTTATTAAATGCTCTAATTTTTAGTGTTGAATATCAAATTGCTGCATATACTAAGAAATTTCTACCAAATACATCCATGGCACACAAATCATGGAAACATATTCCTTCTCTGATCTACTACCATATATCTTCAGGCTATCTTTTATTCTTGCTCTGAATCTGGCTTCTCATACCAGTTCCAGCCTTGCTGGATTTTTTGGGAGGTATCTAGGAATGCTCTGACGTGTGGAATTACCAGTACTACATAAAAATGAGGTGTTAGATAAGGGACCTCAGGAAGAATTATCAATCACACAAAATTAGATGAGCTCTAGTGAAACACATGGTGTAAAAGAGACATAGTGAAATGAGCCAGGGCACATAAAACATCTGCCCGTGGAAGTTGTGATCTCTCCCAGGTCTTGCCTGGAAGCCCACTCAAAAGTATTTGAGCAAAGACAAGCAAAAGGAGTTATTAATTTTCATTTGACCTACTTCATCTTCTAATTAGCATTTGGTAATTGGCTGGAAAAAGTCCAATTTCTTGCGCAGTAGATGCTCTTCAGGTATGCTGACTGCTTTGGGTTAACACCTGGGAATATGGCAATCTGTACTAAGTGATTTAGGAATACAGATCTCACTGTAATTAAGTGGAATCTAAGTACCTAACAGCTAGGGATTTTTTATAATCTCAAGTGTTAGACCACACTGCAAAGGATGACGTGAAAAAGCTGCCAATATTACTCCAAAGCATAATAAACAAACAAAGGGGTGTAATCTTGCTATAACTTTCTACTTCTCAACATCAACAGATCATCAGATCTGAAAGACTCAGTAAAAGCATATAGAAGGGGAAAGAAAATAAAAAGAAAAATATATTTAAAATCAACTGTAATCTAAGTATATTTAAGACTAAATCTTAATTTGGGGTAAAATCAGCAACACTAGTAATATTCTGAAAACAAACAAAACAGGTCTAAGGGATAGGGAAAATAGAGATAACAGATACTGTAAAACACCACCTACTCAAGCTACACTTCTGCCTTTCTGTAAGGAGCAAAGTAGAAGTAACAGCAATTTGCCAAAGTGTTACATGAACTCCAACTCTCTGCTCTGCAAATCTCAATCTGAATGAGCATCCTGAGGCATGCTAGCATGTCTGAAAAAGCTCTAGTGGAATCAAGTCTCACCTGACCCCAGAGTATCAGTTCAGCTAAGAATAACAACACAAAATACATGCAAAAATACATTTAGACAGATTGTACTGAATGTGGATTATTTATTCTGTTGATATTTTTTTTTCACAAAAGCCATCCTGATGCCTTCTCAGGATGAACATCCTAAGACAGCACCAGAAATTTAACAGTGTTATACCACTCAGCAAGAAATTAATGACTAACAGCAGCTACTTCACATTAACTGCATCAAGGTAGGCAGAATTAACTGGTAAACAGGTAATTACAATTTTATATTGAGAAAAAGTAGGAATACTGTAAAAATCAAATAACATGTGGACTGTAATTTTGATGGTACAAGCCATAAAGTTCAACTTTCAATGAAGCTTGATTTGAAACTGGAAGGTTAACTGTATTCTTTCAGTTTTGTTAAAGAATGTAATGAAAAGCTTTTGTGGACATAGAGTGTTTTGTACTGAATCTTAGCCACTCCAAAGTTATTTCTGAGTCTGAGAATTTGTGGTCAATCTTTTAGTTTCAAAAAGTTAATCGAGTGATTAAAGCTTGACTACAAATTTCAGGGATAAAGTTCTTCCAAACAAACTTCATCTCATAATTTGTGATGG
>JAOEGS010005318.1:12940-32255 GCA_025447755.1 Corythornis vintsioides
ATTGATCTTACCCACATGCATCTACTTGAAACCAAGGCCACTAATTAGATTCTAAATGTGCAGGAAATTTGAGTTTCAGTTATGGGTTCTGTCACAAACGTGTGATGCACTTTAAAACCCATGCCTGAAATATACCAGTTGAGCACAAAAGAACACTATCAAGTCTAATTTCTCAAAAACTAATGAAGATTTCTGAAAAAAAAAAAAATTATTTTTTTTTTTTCATTTTAAGCTTTGTAAATTCTTCCCTGAAACCTTTTTTACTATCCCTCAGACCCTTTTTGTGTGGTTTTCTCATTAAAAATGTTCTAGTACGCTCATGGCATTCTTGTTTGTGACTTACATAATGCTACATGCAAAGAAAGTTATAACATTTAGTTTTCACTCTGCTGCCCATAATGACTTGTGTAAGTATGGTTCAAAGAGAGGGGGGAGAAGAGGTTTGTCCATGGCTAAGACACAGAAATCTCACATTCAGTTAAAATGTTCATGTAAGAGCAGATATTAAAAACATTTTTTTACTTATAAGTCAAAAATCCTTTTGCCTTTAAACAAAACAAACCACATACCCCAAAGGGGGTTAACGTCCTTTGGTCACAATAAATGACTTACAACAAACTGTTTTCCACCAGCTCTAAGTGCAGCTTTTGCAACCTTGTTTGCACCTAAACCTGCACAAGCTGGAAGAAAAGTACTGAGCAGAACCAACAAGCTTTTCTTTCTTCTATCTCCGAAAACAACAAGCCAAACCATCTCTTTGGAGGTTTGCAGTTAGCTCTAAAAATTGCATGAGTTGATACTGTTCAATGCTCATCCTTGCTGTGTGTGGTCTCAATCCATGTAGCTGCTGAAGTTTCTGTGAATCCCAGGCAGAGTCCCTGTGCCTTACTGCCAATTTCAACTCAACTCCTGTGTGAGCTCTGGAAGAACACTCAGACCACAACATGTGGTCACCAAGTGCTGCTGAAAGAGGTTAGCAGGTCTTTCTGCCAACAAGGCTACTTAGGTCACCAACAATTTGGTCTAAGCTACAATGCTTTAACTCCAAGCTGTTTTACTGTGTGCTGCAAGAGTGCTATATTAAGCTGTCCCGCTGTTCAATGCCTGAGCCTCCTGGTGTGTTTCCTAGCTGGGGCATCTGCCTGCTTATTTTTTACAGTGAAGTAGTCCAAAAGCAAAACAGTTTTAGGCCTCCAAAACCAGTGATGACCTATCTGATAATACACAATCATGTCTGTCCCGTGTGTTCTTTACACTCAAGTGTGTAAGAGAACACAATAGATGTAGAAGACAGTACAGCTTTACCTAGTTCTAGGAGGAGTTAAGACTTTAACGAGATTACAAAGCAAATCTTGCACTCACATACACACCGTGTTTCTTGAGGCCACATGAAATACATCAAGTGCTCAACATGCACCTTGCCCTTAAAGACCCTCTGTTAAAATCAAAATGCAAAATTGTGCCTTAAGATTAGATAAACTTGCCCTGATGCCTAATTCTTATCTTTATCCTTTTGACTCTGCAAGTTAATGAAAGGGGGGAAAAAAGCTACTGGCTGTTCTCCAGCACACCCTCCTTATAAGATGGACATTATTAATTGTGATCAGGAAAAAAAACCCTCTCCTTTCCCAACATGATCACTAATGAAGAAATGAACAATATTGACTCTAAAATAATCCTTAAATTACCATTTACAAAGGGGAATCTTAGGCCATGCAACTCTAAATTATTGCTTCACACTATCAAAAAAAAAAAAAGTTTCTGACTTGGTTTTCACTCTATTATCAATTAAAAGTGGAAAAAAGGTGCAAATTAACTAGAAGTTTGATAGCATTTGTAGCAGCTATGTAGCTCAAAAATTAAATGTCTGCAGTTTCACCTGGTCTTTTCACCTAAAGTCCTACCTAAAATGCCATTAATGCTTTAAGGATTGTACATCAGTTTAATGAAGAAAAAGAATGGATAGAAAAACTAGATATATAAACATCAATCAATCTGTTTTTATTTTTATGGGTCCCATCATCCTAAGCAAAGGTGGGTATGAAAACTTTGCAAGTAATCTCTTCTTCCTTATGCTTTTCTCCCAGGAAATGATTCACAGATAAAAGCTGATGCGAAGAGACAGAAGCATTCTTGCTGTTCATTAGCATATTCTCAGACATCACTTGCATAACCAAGCTAACAAAATTACAAGACTTAAAAGCTTGGTTATGTATCACATAAAAGAACTTGGGCAATTACATAATAACAGCGTTGACCAACTGGGTGACTGTAAAATCAGACTGCAAGATTTAAATGCTTAAAAATTAAAAAATGTTATTTTGGTACTTCTCTTAATGTTTCCCCAACACTAGAAAAATATGCAATGCAGAAAGCAGTGAATGTGATTATTCATAGCTTCCAACAGAATTTGCTCTATACTTCAAAGTGGAACTTCTAACAGTGCATAGAAGCTATACACAATGAATGATCATTAAAAACACATGTACAAAGATTCACTTAGCATTTCTAAAAAATACATTCAAATGACTAAAAATACAAATGAGTACTCTGATTAAGAGTTAACACTAGGAAATATAAAACAAAAAAGGGAACTGCCTGTTCAAAATCATATCGTAATTTGAAAAAAATAAATAATGGCTGATAAAATGTTTGAATAACTGTATAAATTACTACTTAGAAGAGTTACAAGTAATTGCCCTTCCTGATTTCCTGTTTTGAACTAAAAAAAGCTATGCTAATTTGTATTAATTCTGTGACATTATTGACAAGCACACAGGAAAATGAATCAATACCTCAGCTATCTTCTTTCCCTTTAAGTGATCAAATCCTGTAACAAGGGGTTTTTGTATTTTATAAAGACAGGATAACTAATTATAAAAGGAAAGTTTTTGGCAGATTAAATTTAACATTTCTATCATTATAAAAATACTAAAGCTGATATTTATAATATTAAGAGTAAAGGCTTAAAAGATAAATCACTTCAACGAAATTACACTGAAAATTCAACACAAGAAAATATTACACATCTTTATCCATTTTTTCAAAAATGTAAGTATAATGTGCAATAATTTATCTAAATAGTGCAAAGAACAAGGACATAAAACGTTGCAGACACTCATCCTCAGTTTTGAAAACACCCACTGCAGTTTCTATTTATTAGCATGAAAGGCTTGTACTAAGAATGAGATATTTCCAACAAAGAACTTCATGTACATACCTAGAACACTAGTAAAAAGCATCACACTACACCTAATATGCATTAAGTAAAAAACTGATGAAACAAGAACTAGTGAGGCTACATCAGACAAACAGGGCAGTGAAGAGCATATAAGAATGCGTAGCTACCCAGCTGCCACATAACTGGAGGAGCATTTCTCTTGAGTAATTTGAGTGACATTCTGTTTTGCCTTAGCAATAAACCTGCACAGACGGGGGGCCTAGATCCAGTTAATTGTGTTTGGAGTGCAGGGAAGATAGAAGAAAAAGACTAAAGAAACTGGGGGAGCCAAAAAGGAATGACCTGGAGCACCCTCAGAAAAAATGAAAGGACTAAGATATCTGCTGTTAGGTAGTCCAAGCTCACGAGGATTGTGCAAAATGTAAATGCCAATGACCTGCCAACAGTATCCCAAACAGCTCTGCAGACTGAGACTGATGTAGAGCATGAGTTTCCAAACGACAACATATGCATCCCTACTGACACACAAGCCTTAAACTATTCACCACCTGGCAAACATGCTGCCGTTGCCTCTGGGCACATTGGAAGGGGGAGAGGGGGGTTACAGGGAATTGCAAGGGTCTTTTTCTATTGTTGTTGTTGTTGAGGAATACCTTACACCACAAAGTGTAAAAATCTTATCTTTATGACCAAAATGTAGATGGACAGAACATGCTGATAAATAGGAGAATGAGAAAACTGAAATAAAACGACCATCAGATAGAAGGAGCAACGATTACATAAGATGACCATAAAAAACCCCAAGAAGGCAAATGTGTACAAAGAGACTATGAATAGTTCCGCAACACCCAACAAAGGATGAACAGTAATAGCTTCAGAATTATTCCAAGAACAGACAAATACTCTTAAATTGTTCATTTACTTTTTGATCATCACATCCTCAAAACTTGTCTCGTTCCACCACGATGGTTTGCTGAAGTAGCAAACCACAGGAAATAAAAGGAAAAAGAACATTAAAAACAAGTGACACTGAATAAATTATGACATTAATTTTAATATGGTTTTTTGGATGCCAAGATAGAAACACAAGTACGACTCCAGATTATTTCTTCTAAAGAAGTTCAGCATAATACAAGGGTAAAACATATTATGGTGCTAATTAAAGAATAAATGTTAAGTAGCACAATAAGATAAATCACTTAATCCACACTACGGGGTTATTTTTGATATATAAAATTATGCCTGTCTTTGGAGACTGAAAATTTCAACTAGCTTATATTTTGTTTAGTACTTATGTGCTGACAGCAGGCTGCCTTAGGCCTCATTTCCACTTAATTCAGAGAAATAACATTCCTTATTCATTATTTTAGTGCTGAAGGATCTTTGGGCCCAGCAGTCATAACAACGGGCAAAGTAAAACGCCAATTACCTTGGCCTGAGTATAGTGGGCATGCATATTGCTTGTATTTAGGCAGGTCTGTGTGTACCATCAGTCACTGCCTGTCAAGGTATGTAACAAAGTTCTACTTTAACCACCACAGTAGAATAAAGTCAAGTCAATCACATTCTATTTCCAGGATGTTTTAAGTATCTGACACACCTCATACACCTACTGACAAAAATAAGTTGTCTGTACAGTTACATAAATTAGTATCACTAAAATGATTATATTTTGTTGAAATTTTGTATGACAGTCCACCTGATATTTGCTATCCCTCAAGAGTTATGTAGTCAGGGTGCCCCATTGCCCAGCAGTGCACATGGTATAGGTAAGGCACTACAGAATTTAAGTAATTCACAGCTAAACACAAAACCAAATACTGGATGCGCTTCTATTAATTTTTGTCCTCATTTGAGTTAGAGCAGAACTAATGTTTAGTGATTTTACTTTTCAGCTAAGTCTCTAACTGCACTTCCTCAAGTTAACAGAATATTTTTGCAGACAGTGTCTGCTTCTATCAGTGATGATGCTTTATGCTTAGACTTACTATCAAGGATTGGTGTGCAGAACAGCTCTTGCTTATATTTGTTCCTATAGAAACCAAGGTCACTTTTAAAGCTTGTGTGCTGTATTGGGGGTGCTGAAGTCAGAAGTCACACATGCAACAAAGAATGGAGAGGATAAATGACCCTAAACTGACTCCATCCCATATAAGTCATACTCAGTATAAATCTGAGTATAAATATCAAGCTCTCTTTTTCAATGACTGACATCTCAAGAGGACTATGTCCATTCTACTTTTGATCCCAGATCCCTGTGTTCCCGAATACAGTTCCACCTGCTGAAGCTGCTTCCCATCTGCCACTGAGTCTCATTCTGGGACTCCCCCTGTGCCTGCTCTACAAATCAGTAGCGATGCTGATATAATTGCCATAGGGCCATGGGGTTCAATATTGGTTAGAATAAAATACTTTACTTTCAGTAAAGCTCTCCTGGTTTTTAATGCATAAGTTCCTCTCCCTTATTCTCTTTTTCTTGCCCTTGGGGTCATCCATCTAGGGGCTGGTCCAGCACTAACCCTTGACAGATTTGCTTTGCTGAAACAAATGTGGTTTGAACTAGTAAAAGACACGACCATATGGAAGTTGATAGTTTATTTTAAGGAGCTGCGAATTGACAATGTTTCTCAACTAGAATTTATGTCACAGAGCTCAAGATAAGCACCATCTCAGCTTCTGGTGTTCTGGCACCAGCTTTCTTCTATTTTAAGTTTGTTATGTTTGATAAACTGAGTGTGACCAAAAACACTTCATTTGTTTTATTTCAGCTGCTGCAGAAGAGACAGGAAAGATTGCATTCAATATGGTATTGAAAGAGTTTTGTTTGCTTAATTTCTTTTGTTAAATATGTATTGAATGAAAAACAAACAGCAACATTTTTCATTTGTTTCACATTAGTAAAATTAATGTAAAAAAGACAAGATTCTTAAAGACGTTTTCTACAACTGTGGCAAAACAGTGGTCAGTTTTGCAAATGAGGGTATCTTTTCTAAGGGTCTGCAGAAGGTTTGCCAACCATCAGAGGAGGTTGAAAGGAGACCACAGCACAACAGGAGACCTCAAGCGGACATTACCTTCACTAGAATTCTGCTGAAAAAAAAAAAAACCTGCACAAAATATCTTAGATCTGAGCACCTATATTACAGTCTTCCCCAGGGGAGGAAAGAAAGTTCGATTGCCCTTCAAAGGAGAAAGCAAGTTGATACAGCAGCCACTGGAAAACAGGCAGGCAGTTTTCAGCAGAGTTGTAAATCCACTAAGTACTTTATAAATGGGCTCAAAAATGTTATATGAAATTTGATTTTCATTTGCATAGTAAAAGCATACAAGTTTAAAACAGTTTAACACTAAATATTAAGGAGATGAAAAGAAAGGCCAGAACCTTTTTCAAGTGCAAAATGTAAACTGCATTATTGTCCAATTTAATTTTTTAAGAGAGATAAGACCTAGCACAGGTACAGGAAAAAGATAAGACAGTAACAAATTTGTATCTTTTAATGATAAGCATATCATTCCTCTATCAAACTGTAGATATGGTAATTACTTGTAACCAAACATTGCTGAATATTTAAGAAGGCAAACTTACATTTACATGGCAATCATTTATCCGTTGGGAAAGACTTGCATTTTTTTTTGTAAATATATATATTTGCCTTCTTTTAAAAAAACAAACCAAATATACACAGCCTTTCCTTAATTCTGATAAGGGTTTGATTCTAACTACCTTGCCATAGGAAAGAAAAAGGTCATCCTGCCACTACAGAAAAAAATTATCTAACTCTTTTGTCCCTCACAGCGGAAACAGTTTTCGTATGCTTGGACTGAAGTACCTGTTACTAATTCTGATACAGTTTGCCAAGGGAAATGTACAGATAGCATTTAGTTTGATTATTAAACTCCACAGGACAATATTTACAGGTAGATTTTTTTAATTCCAGATCATAATCCAGCATATTTTACTTTTCCAGTAGTTCTTCAATAAAAATTCAATATTTGTATATTAGGATATTCCCTTTCGTATTTAAATTCCATTATTTCTAAAATTCATCAACTTACGAGACTGGCATAAAATCTTCGAATCAAATGTTCTGTAATTTGATCTGAAAAAGCATTTCCTAAATAGTGAAATCTTTATTAAAAGGAGAAATTTAACTTTTGTGAAAGGAATATATGACAAGTGCTCTGTAAAAATATCCTAAATACATATTGAAATTATTAAAATTCTAGTGAGTTTTATAAAGCTAGTAATATGTAGTCAAGGTGGCACAGAACCTTATGATTTTTGGGTTTGTTTCTAACACAGTTAGTGAACTGCTTCCAAATATCCAAAAAGGAACTGTCTCTAAGAAAATGGGGTTTAATGTGAATCTGTGATCAATTCTGGAATAAATATAAAAAAAAAAAATAGCAAATGAAAAAGTTTTTGAATAAATAAAGCCAAGAAGTTACATGCAAAAAAAACCAAACCCCAAATGCAAATAAAATGAATGCTTGCACCATTGCCAAGATTACTCTAAATTATTCAGACTTTGTTTTCCAAGAAGTGACTTTGGTAGTGGTGATAAATACAACTGAAATGTGATGTATGCAAACTAGAATTAAATGAACTGGATTACCTGCAAATTGGAATACATCTTATTTGTTATTTCTTTGCATGCAAAAGCAAAGATAACACTTTAAAAGGTACAGACAACATTACAATTTATTACTGCAGCATAATGATGACCTGAGTATAAAGCAATCCCATAGCTGCAAAAAGCAGCCTGCATAATTATCCTTCATAGTTTAGCTTCCTTCATAACCGTGCTCCAGAATCTTAGCTTCAGCAACACCAAATTCTCTAGTCCATAGGCTGGAGACAATAACCTTCAAAGGGTTTGGTAATGATACCTGGGGAGGGCTGCAGACAGACTGCCATAGCTCTTCAGAGGTGTGAACTGATCCTGTTTGTTACTTTTTTTTTTTTTTTCATTAGCACCTGTTTTGACAATTTAGAAGTCAGTGTTTTTTCACTGCTGAAAATTACAGGAGAAAGAGCACTGGTGAATCTGTTATTAAAGGCAAGAGGAGGGAGTGACATGGTGGATGAAGAGGGCTGTGTGATACTTCTCTCAAAGGCTGATGAAGAATGAACTATGAATAATTTCTTACCTAGGATTTAGAGTAATATCTGTCATATTAAAGACATGTGTGAGACTAACAGCCAAATTTATGGAATTGCCTCTTAGCCGTGGCATGATAGGACCAAAGGAATCAAGGAAACAAAGTACTGCAGGAGAATTATCTTAATTCTTATTTTCTGTACACTTCTAAAATTATGGCTGTGCTCACCCCCAAGGCTTAGAACCCAGACACTGTCCAATCAGTGTAAATGAAGCAACAACGTGCTGGGCTTACCCCTGTTCTCCACCAACTTAAATCCTGTTGCATTTCATTATGTCAAGCCTAGGAGCACTTAACACATCTTGTTCTCCTTTTGCTTTTCTCCTGCTGTTTCCTCACCTCTGAGAGCAGCTAATTCTGATAAAGCCCAACCATCTCTGCTCCTGAACCTGGAGGAAAGGTGGGCCAGGCTTGGATCCCCTTGCCCCCACCCCAGGGCAGCATTCAGGAGGTGGCAAGCACAAACTACAGGCTGGAGACTAACTAGACAGTTTCCAGTCCTTCCCCTGGAAATGAGTGCCTGAGCAGCCTGTGGATAACAAGCTTAATTTGTAGAATCTGGAATTCTTTAAGACATAGCCTTTGTTTTTTGTCAGTATGTTAATTTTTGTTTTGAAATACCTCAATTACACTTCAAGTTCTCAACTACTCCAGAATAAAGTTAATGACCAGGTGCTATTAACTTTCAAATATCCCACTCATTTAAATAAGGTGTTTTCTTCTTTATAATACACTGAGCACAGTATTACATAATTTCACAAAATTTGTTTTAGATATTTAGAACTGATTACATTTTTTTTTGAGAAAGTAATTTGTGCAGGAGATTCATCCTATAAGCAATATTCTTAGCTGAGATTACTCAGTCCCCTTCAAACAATGTGTGGTAAATTGCTTATTACAGTCAATTATATCATACATTATGAAGCAGTTTTATGCTACACAGTTTTCAACCCTAAGAAATTACTAATAAATGTTATAAAACAACAAAACTTATAAAGACTTATTAAAGGAACAACATAACTTGCACAAAATGGAGAAGTCTTAGACATTTCCCAAGAATTAATCCATTCTGCACCTGTGCAAGTACAGGACAAATCTTTATGTTAAAGCAGTACACTTTATTACCAATTACACCTGAAGAGGTATAAAATATTTTTTGTTCCCTTTTTGAGGGTTAATTTTATCTCATGGTAAAAAACAAATTACAACAAGAAAACACACAAGCATTTCCACATAGATAACACTGAAAAAATTCAACCTACTACTACAATGTCCCTGCCTCTTTGCAGGACAAAAATAAAACAGATGGTGTCTTTTCTAGCAATAAACCAGGTAATCTATATTCCCTTCTAGAGATGTGAAGTTTGTGTTACCCATGTTTCCTTTTATCTAGCATGTTAGCTGTGAAATCATTCTGGTTTTACCACCAGCTCTTCAGACAGTTAATCACTAATGTTTAGCTTACTTCTTTGTGAATTAAATGCAAAAAGAGATGATTTAATGTGTCTTGTGCAACTCTGTACTACATCACTGCTTGGAGTTCTCTGAAGAGTGCATCTTTTAGTTTTAGCCTTACATGTCAAAGTGAAAGCTTCAGAGAGAGTGTTTGGAAGATTTTACCAATGGAAATGGAGAAGAATGGGCTAATCGATCAAGTTCAGTAAATTACCGATAGAACAACAAAGCAACAATAATGAATCCAATGTCTATGGTAATTGATTCTGCCAACTGCCTTTTCATTAATAAGAAATTCATACTTCTACAGTTAGTCAATAGGTATATACAATCCACAGCCTTCAAAAAAGAGCAATCACTGTTTCTAACAAGCAGATGCCTTTAATGATTGCTTAAACGTTCCGATAAAACACGTCAGCACTGATGAAGGACTAACACCACTTCTTGTCACTGGCTCTCTCACCTGCTCTAGCTAAAGTTAAGCTGCACTGAGACCTCAGGGCAAGAACAATCTTTGGTGGTCTCTGGAGTCTGCTCTGTGGTCATTACCACTCATGAGGTTGGCTGATTCTCACCAAAACCAGAGCATGCAGAAGGCTGAGAAGACCAAAAAGGAGGACTAACATATGTCTAGGTCTCAGCCCAACCAGGAGTCAGGGCACACACTGAAATCCAGTCAGGCAGGTGTTTTTGGCCGCCAGCGTGGAGCCTACTTCTAGCTGCTTAGAGTTCAGTGATATGAATTTATTCACTGCTTTTCTTGCTGAGCTTTTGAAAGGATTAGATAGTATTTTAAGACCTTTGCAAGATCAAAAAGTTCCAAAATACTTGCAAAGAGACCTTGAAAGTTTACAGACCTAATTTAATGAACTTAATTTTTATTTATATTTACAGGTGTGAGAAAGATACACTACAGTCTGCAGAAATTAAGATGTATATTATATATGTTCCCTGAAATATTGTAAATCTATAACACTACCACAAACAAAGAAAACTTTACCAGAATTTCATTTTCTGATCAAAACCCAATTTCATGCCCAGTTTATTTGCTTATGCTTGTACAATACTGGAATAAATATGTCCATAGACCAAGTAACCCCAGCACTTGAAATAGGGAATAAATAAATAAATATATACACAGATTTGCATTTATTTAATCACAAATAAAACCCAATGTATTTTACTGCAGTCTGGAACTGTACAATGTTATCTTAATCATAAACAGAAAGCAAAAATCTATTTAACTAATATTTCAAAAAAAGCACTCAAAATGTAGATTTCAGTGTGCTGACTAAAGCTAAAGCAAACCTCTAAGCAAATAAAACAACTGAACCTTTGTTATTGATAGAGAGCACTCAGACTCGGGTTTCAGTAGCATACTAAACAGATTATTGGAATCAAAACCAAAGCTCACAGGTGTCAATTTAATTTTCAGCATTCTATGAAAGCTGGCAACTTCCCTTATTTTTCAGAGAGGTGTAGCTCATAAATTAGTTATTGCACAGAATTTTTCCTCAGAATTCTCTTATGTTAGCTATTCCACATAAATATATGTATAACAAAAAAAAAGCCTCCTAGTTACAGCCCTACACCCCAAAAGCCTTGATATGTGATACATATGTAGAACCCATTAAAGGTGATGGACAGGAGAGGCTGAGAGAGCTGGGGCTCTTTAGCCTGGAGAAGAGGAGGCTGAGGGGGGGAGCTCAGCAGTGTCGATCAATATGTTAAGGGTGAGTGTAGAGAGGATGGAGCCAGACTCTGCTCAAGGCCATCCAATGACAGGACGAGAGGCAATGGGAGTCAGTTGGAGCACAAGAGGTTTAGGGGAAACACAAAGAAACACTTGTTCCCAGTGATGGTGCCAGAGCTCTGGCAGGGGCTGCCCAGGGAGGTTGTGGAGTCTCCTGCTCTAGAGACATCCAAGACCCGCCTGGATCTGTTCCTGGGTGACTTGGTCTAGGTGATCCTGCTCTGGCAGGGGGGTTGGACTGGATGATCTTCTAGGTCCCTTCCAATCCCTAATATCTGGGATTCTGTGACAGACTTACCTCCTCATTTAAGCAACAGAGCTACAGTAGCACATACTCTTTTGAGACTGTGTTTCATACATAACATTGCTACATAAACTACTTGAAGATCAAATAATAGCTACTGTTTGGCCAGATCAATTTGCCAATATAATTCACCTTTAGTTTCACAATTAATGCAGTAAAAGTTGCCGGGGCTGTCACTGTCTCTTCAAACATGCCCAAAGAATACACAGCTTCAAAATCAATACAAATGCTTTTCCAACAATGTGAGCTGCTTGACTATGTCCAGAACAAGTAGTGAAGGCCAGCTGGAAGCATATATAAGAATAAACAGCTGGCAAATAAGATTCTACTACCCATGTTTCAGACATTTCCACAACAAGTCTTGCCTCTCTTCAGCTGACAAAGCTAGAAAACCCTATATAGCACTACTGGGGAAATCATGCTTCCACTCCTTGTTGATGCTGAAAGTATTTTCAAACTTCAGCAAATTAGTAAGATTATTTTGAACCAAGATAATTACTTTCTGAAATGTTTATGTGATAGATACCTAACATAAAATGGGTTGATTTACCCTAGTGGATTTAAAAATAATTAAAAAATCCATTTCTGAGAAAGAATAGCCAGTCTAGAAAACACCCTTTAACAAAAGTGGGAAAATTGCCCCTTCTGTCAAGCAAAGCATGTTGTCAACATGCCTGTGTAAGCAATTACAACAAAATATATCCAGAGGACAAAAGATTCATTTTGCCACCCCATCAGCAGCAAAACAGATAATCTAATTTTCGTATATTTAGAAAAAGGCTGAAAGACCACAACTTCAATGAGTTGGGTTTGTTGTATGTGTTTAGAACTCTCCACTAGAAAAGTTAAAAAAAAAAAAAAATTCACTCATTTTTTTGTATTATCAGGATGGAGAAATCCCTACAACCAGCTGTAAACTCTGTGCCTTGCACATAGCCTTCTGCTCCAACTGTAATCTAGTCTTAGAAAGAGAGGCACTGCAAATACAAATTAGCATCCTGATTTTTACCTCAACAAACAGCTGGCATAAACATACAGATGTTAAATAAAAAATCAAGATCTCAAATGGAAGAAATTATTAAACTAAGAAAGCAGTTATAATAATGCATTACTTCACACTCTAAAAATGTAGATAATTTTTCTAAAGTCTAAATACAAATTTTAGATGGAGTAAACAGGAATAAAGTTACTGCTTCACACTAACACAAGTAGGGGAGTGCTACTGGGGAGAGAGGTTGTTTTAAATACAATCTAAGAGACTTGTATTTTTGTACACTGCTTACTGAGACTGGTAAATGTAGTTCTTTCACTTTAAGTGATCAGAATAAGGTTTTAAGAAAAAATCACCAATTTATTTAAGAATTTAGAAGTATATAACATAACCAAGATTCAGTGAATATTTATTGTTCTTATATAAAGTGTTAATATTTCACCTACAGAAATAACAAATCTTTGAGATCTGAAGATACTTATTTGCTGCTATATGTGCACTAAATTGGTTTCACTCCCCGAGGTATTCAATGATACCATATTTTCCATTATGCACTTATGATTGTGATTTTAAGATTTTGTCACATATTTGCCATTGTTATTTCAGGAATAATAATTTAGTAACATGCCCTTATTCAGTATTAGCTTTAAATGGTCATATTTAAAAGCTGCAATATTTAAGTGATATGGATATTAGAACATAATACTAGATCCAAAGAAATTAGGAAAAAACCCAAACAAACATAAGAAATTAAGAAGGAAAAACAATGCATAAACAACTAACCTGTCATTTTATGGTTGTTTCCCACTGTAGTGTTTACCAGGCACCTGCTCTAATCAACTCAAGTTTTCCTACTTAGCTGTGGAGAGCCATACCCACAGCCCCTAAGGGGTCACAGGCTGCTCCAGTTGCTACAGTCCTCCTTTCCCATCCTTCTAGATTGCTTATGCACATTTGGTTTTCTGGGGATTATTACTCCTACTTTCAGGGTTTTTTTCCTACATAATTGCTTCCAAGTTTCTTTAAGTATGTTATCCATCTTCCAAATTCGCCTCGTAAGATCTCATTTGGCTGCATTTTCTTGAAGCTGAAGCTCACTGTGGTACATCTGCCTGTGTTTCTGATCTCTCTGTAGGACTTTTTTTTTTTAACTTACAAGTATTCCTATCCCCTCACAATTTAGTATCACATGCTAATTTATTATCATGTTGTTAACACTCTCTCCCAGATCATTAATAAAGATGTTAAAAATGACTGGTTCTAGCAGTGATCCCTGTGGTGCCCTCAAGAGTCCCTTTGTTTGTAGTCTTTCAGCCAGCTTTTAATCCACATGACAGTGCTCTTATCCAAGCCAATTTGAATTAATTTCGCAAGTAAGTCTTAGCAAGGCAACAGCCAACCTTTTGAAAAAATCCAAAATCACTACATTGATTCCTTCCCTACTCCTCACCCCCTACCCCAAATTTTGTATGTTTTGGCATCAACTAAAACAGTAAGCTTCATTTGCCAAATGCATTGACAACCATATCATATATATTTGTTTTATCAAATCCTTTACATCTTGTGTATTTTTTTTACATTACAGCTGCTTTCCATATTTTAGATTTCTACTGTAGCTTTCTGTAATTAAAAATTGATAAGCTATGTTGTATGATGACTAAGAAGTGGTAAGGAATATAGCCTTATCTTCTAATTCAAAGTAGCTTGGATAAGAGCAAAAGTGCTTCCTTTTAGTCATCAGCACACTCAGTAGTTCACTGTAAAGAAATCATACTTTTCTTGGCAAGTTTGTCTTGGAAACTGGAGATTTCAAGCTTAATACTTTCGTAAGTTATATAATTTAGTAAGTTATATAATTTAATTTTGCAAGTGTATATTTTTTTGCAGAGGCATGAGCATTCTTAAACAGAGATGTCATAAATATCCTTTTTTTACAACATCTACGGAAATTACCAGCTTACAACCCTGTCCTTTAAGTTTTCAGTTAAAAAAAAAAAGGGGGGGGGGGCTTCCATGACCACCTGCTGGACAAAGAACACCACTACACTGCTGGAAAACACCTGATCTGCAGATCACTGCCTGTATTTCCAGGTAAGGTGGATGAAGATAAGTTTGCAATCCATTATTGCATAAGTGTACACTTGAAATGCATTTGCAACTGTAGGGGTTTTTTTTGTTCTTGTAATTAGCAATTTTACTTTGTGCTTTTATACTATCAGTTATATCCTATTCACACTTGTATATACTTTCCCTATTATGTATCCAATGGCTAGAATACTTTTCAGTGCTCTATGGGAATCCAATTTTATTCTTTGTTTCTTGCTCCCTTTACTTGCTCTTTCTCTTGCAGTTATTTCTGATAGCCTATTTCAAGAGTACATTGCTGGATTGTGACAAGCCCTATTCAATCCTCATGATCTTATACAAAGACAGGCAGTTAAAATGGAAAGATAAAATTAGGAAGGAATAGATTACATCAATGATAGGGGAGTAGTGACATGATGCCAAGGGAATGGCAATCCTCCTGGCCTCGTTCTTTACACATCTGCTGGGCCTGATGGATGTGCTACACCTTAAAGAAAAAAGTTGTGTGGGCTGAGAGGTGAGAAGAACAGGATATTCTAGATCTTGAGATAATTCTTCTCCATGACTACGGCCACAGGCATCTTTTTCACTCACTGAAATGGAGGATGCAAGTAGTCATCCCTTTTCTCCACTGTTTGATGCTGATGAATCAGAAACTCCTGTGCAGACATAGCCTTACCTCCAATCAAATTAAGTAGTTCAAAATCCTTGCTTTCATAAATTTCTTTCACTCTCTCGGGTTATCCTGTATCAAATGTATATTGTTGTAAAATCTCAAAAGCAACAATTACATCATAGATTGTATTCTCTGTTGCTCACACTCAATCAGCATTTTTACATAGATCTCAAATTAAATTTCAGGGATATTTGTTGAGCAATTTATGTAGGTACAAGTTCCTTACATCATCCTTTGGGGATATCTCTTCCCAATTTCATCATTTTGAGTGACTATAATACTAGCATCCCCAGGTAAAAGTCACGATGCAGTTCTATCAGACAGTTTCTATACTTCGCACAGTGTGGGTGAGAGTGCTAATTTTGTCCTTAGATTCAGAGGCTTCATTAACAGTCTTAACACATTCACTGCAGCTTTCCAACTCCTTTCAGGCTTTAACACTTAAGCTACAGAGAACAAAATTAATAAAAGTTCATATACAGAAAATGCTGTTCCTCTAACCCAAATAAGATAGATCGTTTACATAATGCTAAATGCCACATTACATCATCATCCAACAGAAATGAAATTTGAGATATTAATTATAGCTAGTAATGGCTGTAAGCCACTTCTTTGAACAATTTATCCTGATATAATATGTGAAACTCTGAATTGAGATGCATAAAGAAAAAGAGTGGAAATTAGGTGTCAATTATATCCAGGCATATGAATGTCAACATAACGCATAATATACCACTTACCTATTATGAGTTATTATTCTGAGAATTTTATCATGTGACAATATATTGAGCACAACATTTATAAAAATAGGTGATGACATACTTTTTCTTCCTTGAGTATGTCATTTATCAAGCTTAAACTTTACTGTATAGAGCATTAAACTGTTTAAAAATAATCTTAAATTCCCCAATAATATTTTTCTGATATTTTTACAGCATGAGAAAAAGATAAACTAGTCTCTCATACAGGTCACACAAAGCTTCTGAACACAAGAATGTTTTCATTGATACATGTTGCTTAGGAAAACATTCTACTCATCACAATTTTTTTCTTAAAAAGTGTCCGTGGTAACAAATCAAGATATATGGATAACCAAAGTCCTACATGCTGTTGTTTGGAAACTATAAGAATTAAAATGCTGCATCTAAATCATACAGGACCCAGCTACATTTCAAATTCATGTGAAAGTTTGCATCCATCCTTACAACTTCTGTAAAAAAGTGATTCTTATCTTTATCTTGCTATTACTTCACAATTAATTTATATTTCTTTTTATGCTCACCAAGCCTAACCCAAAGTCTGCTCCTTTTTGATTCTGACTTTGTGATTGCAATGCTATATGAAATCTTTCTTACATTACTTCCAACATCAGTAAATACTTTGCATGCAGCTTTCTTTTTTTTGCAGCACTGAGGGATAGTTTGAGTAAGAATAATCTACCAACATTTTTCTTTCCACAAGCAATAATCTGGAAGGTTATCTCCCTACAGCAACTCCTGTTATTTTCAGACTGATCCAGGCAGCCTTTTATAGAACAAAAGGACCTAAACTAGCTGAAGAATTAAGGCCCTTAGCTGGATGACAGCACTCATGAAATGTTATTAAATTATTCGTTTTCATATTTAAATCACATATTTAAACTTTCCTAGAAGCTCCCACATTACTTCTTGGGTGAAGCATGATGCAAAAGCAATTGACCAAGAAAGCTATTTTTTTTTTCAGAAACTAAAGGCCCTTCCTTACAGCAAATCCTGTCCAGTCATATGTTTATCTTGTCAATATTGCGAAAGGACACAATTTCCCCCTTGTACAAACTACAAATGTGCTGGGAAAAAAAAAATACATATATAGAAGATAATATATCAACAAAAAGAAAGCACACTTCAGATTCCTTTTTGCTGAACACAGAGAAATATATAGGAGGACAGAAGAGGAGATAAGGAAACAGATTCATGCTTAGCAAAGCTTGGCAAGTGCATGGCCAAGTGACAGGTTTGCAACAGAAGCTTCTGGTTGCCACAAAGCAGTGAAGGATGGTGGTCTTTCAGTAAGTTCAGTACCGTGGTAGGTAAACTAATCTGGTTTACTCCATCTTTAAGAGAAAGACCAATAGGAAAAATAAATTCACAGTAGAGACTTAAACTTTGTTGTACTACAGCACCAGAATTTGGTTACCAATAAGTTTGATGGAAAAACATCTGCTCTCCCTTAAGAACTGCAGAGTAAACACATGTTTAACTCCACAAAACTCACAAGTAACTTTGTTTGGCAAAGGGGGGGTCCATATGGTCATCTGGAAGGCTTGGCACAGACTTCATCCAGCTGCCAGAAGATGCTGGACTTCCCAGTCTTCTTGACATGGACATTCTTTACAAAAAGCTTAAATCAAGTTGGACATTTTTTTGCCCTTTCCCTTCCCCTCTGGCAGAAGACAGCGCATTTAACAGCTCTTCTCACAACTGCTGATTCTTTGCCAAAGGTTTAGCAATATTGAAGGCAAGAGCAATATTGCTTTTTGTTAGCTGCTGTGAAAAGTCTTCACTTTAAAGCTTTTCTAACATGAGGGCAGTGAGAATGGTTGCATTCTCACTGAACTCTCCAGTTAAAAACTGTAAAACGGTCTGCAATGAAAAGCACTATGTAAGCATGAAATACAATAGTGAAATTCCCTTCAGTAGGTCACTGTATATGAAGAGAAATGTTTTATTGGGTCATCTTTCAGAAGACTTATTCAGCTCTCCCAGTGTTTGCAGTAACTAGTGTCAAGCACTTCCATGAATAATAAAAATATATAGAATCAATATGTATGGTAACAAAATAGAACCACCTGTAAAGTTTTATCTTCTAGTGATGTTGGTTTGTCAGGAAAAGAAGAAAAAAAGCAGGAAATATCTTAGAAAGAAATAATGATAATCAGGACATGGAAATCAAATGAACATTAAGAAGTTAAAATACTCAAGGTTCAACAAATATGGTTAAGATATTTAAGAGAAATCTATTCTGACTGTAAAAAAAAAAAAAAAAGAAAAGAAAAACTAACATTTATGTTTAAGACTTTACATTAAGGGTTTTCCAGAAAATTAAAAGCAAGCAAGTAATACAGATATGACACTGCCAGAAGTTTACCTGTAAAACAGAGAGATGCTCAACATCATTAAGTTAACTAATATTAAACAAACTGCTAGCATTAAGCAATAATTGTGGCCTGACCAATACTAACACTAGCAGACACTAGCACTGGGAAACAGCTTGCAGACAGCAACTCAGGTGGGAAAACCAAATTCTTATATAGAATCACAGAATCATAGATTTGTTAGGGTTGGAAGGAACCTCCCATATCATCTACTTCCAACCCCTCTGCCAATGGCAGGGCCACCTCCCACTAAATCAGGTTGCTCAGAGCCCCATCCAGCCTGGTCTTAAAAACTCCCAAGGATGGGGCTTCCACCACCTCTCTGGGCAACCTGTTCCAGTGTCTCACCATCCTCACAGGGAAGAAATTCTTCCTAATGACTAATCTGAGACAACCCATCTCCCATCTAATAGACCCATTAAAAGTGCGAGGATGCACCACTGGCCATAAGGGTAGTTGATCAAAACCTATGCTCCTGTCCACTAGAAACAGAGCTGACAGAAGTGCACCTCACTATCTATCACAGAAGTGCACCTCACTATCTATCACAGAAGTGGTCAACAGAGTGAGATTC
>JAOEGS010005318.1:32355-45870 GCA_025447755.1 Corythornis vintsioides
ACAGAAGTGCACCTCACTATCTATCACAGAAGTGCACCTCACTATCTATCACAGAAGTGGTCAACAGAGTGAGATTCTCCACCATTAACTTGCCCTCCCTATATTGGTCCTCAGGTGGCATAGCAGACCATCCCTACCCTTGACTTCAAATCTGACCTCAAGTGAGCTTCAAGTAATTTCAAGAGGCTTTACTATAGTTTGCTACCTGAAAAATTCTCAGTTCTCTAATGTGATTAAAATTTGAAAAATAACAAGATAGATGCAATTCAACTTGATTGCTACAGCTCTCTAACTATGCAAAAATTATAGAAGGGAAAACTTAAGAAGTCAAGACAACAAGAAACAAAAGTAGTCAAATTATCCTTCAAACCCTAAACAGCTACTGTTAGTGACATGATTTCTAAATGCCAGTAACTTTCACAGCAAACTCAAGTTATCATCTGACATCTGATTATCATTTTGTCATTTCTTTAAACATTGTGACTCCAGCAGATGACAACGACCCTTTCACATTCCCAGACTGATGTAAATTAGTCTTTGACATTCACTCTTTAGATGCTTATAAAAAAGGCAAAAATACTAAAATAAAAAAATACCAATAATAATAATCAAAATAACACAGACCAAAAAAACCACACAAAAAATTACCACAACCAAACAACTAAAAAAAATAAATACAACTTTCCTTGATCATAACACTGATTTCTCTGATTACTCTTCATAGTACAAAATATTCAGATAAAATGTTATCAACTACCAAACAGTTCTGTTGTGAGGAATAAAAATAACACATGGCATATTCTCTCAGGCACTAAGACATTCTGGTACTCAAACATAGCCTACATTTGTTATTAGTCACACTGGAGTCTTTTCACCCTTCTCTGATTCAGATTTTGATATTTGTAAAGTTGTGCAATCCCCCTCCAGGACAGAATTTGAGTTGTTAAAATAAGTGTCTGCAAAACCTCTAGAAATAGCTTAATATAAGTAGACATGCCACAATATTTTAGAGAGCAATATATAAAAATACATTACTAGAAATCCAACAAACTAGTCACACTCTAGAAGCAAGTACTCAAAACCTACATTATTAATTCCAGTTCACAGTATTTCACTAATCAAAACACAATACTATTTAAAATAATAATTTTGAACTACAGCAAGCAAGCTAGAAAAACAGGAGGAATAAAGGCTGGTACAATGAGAATAGATGCTAACACAACCAGAAAAATGAACAGTCTCAAATCCTGAGAAGTACAACTGCTGTAACCCTCAGGTGGTGTGACCACTCAATTCACCACTGTTAACTGGCTGTGCATGATGAACATTATTACTGTCAGAAATCATTCCACAGCAGTCTTAACTCCAAGACTACTTTTTCCCATTTATAACCACTATTTGTGTTAAATTTCTCATAACTAACTCAAGCTGCATGCTGCTAAGGAATTCTTTAAATATATTCCTACTACTGCTTACAAAAAGAGCCACCTCTTCTGTTGGATTAGTTTTTATAAAAAAACTAAATTTATATCAGAGAAAGCACAAAGAGGTGTGTGGTTTATGATCTAGCTTCACAGACTGATAATTTTCTTGGTATCTTGGCTTGATCTAGTTATTCTTATTTTTTGCACAATGGAAAAAAAGCCTTCCAAATTCTCCTATCTAATAAAAAATTCTGTAAGTTCCAGTTCAGCCATTCCCATAAAGGCTTTCTAGCTACATTTTTCAGATAAGCATGACAATCAACACAGCATTTGGTGCATCATCTTAAGGAATTCCATTCACCTCTTGTGTGCCTTCCCCCTCACAGAAGATGTCCCCAGAGATACCAACTGTATCAGAAAGGCCTCCACAAGACAGGGCAAGAGGTCACCCTACTCATGACATCTGATGCTGAATATACGAAGGAACATCATAAAGCTTCTGCATTTTCTTCTGTGATTACTACAGAGTTCAATTCCCTTTGTTAGTCAAGAATACCACAGATCTTGCTGCAGATTATGTACTCGCGAAAAGCCATTTTCATATCTTTACAGGTAAAAATACATGTTCTAAAACATACATTCAGAACTCAACTTGAAAGTTGATCTACCTAAATGAATAATTACTTGACATGCAAGATAAACACTGGAGCATTAACTGCAAAATCTTTGTTAGGGTCCATATTTGTGTGGATCTTCAAAACTGCTGAAGCAGCTACTGCACAAAGTACAAATAGAACTACCATCTATAAATATAACTTCACTAAAGTAACTTCTTGATGCTAGTGTCTTTTTGCATTAATCAGGAGCCCACCAAAGACAAATTCATCATAGTACCTGCATCAGTTACATAAAAGGTTATTTTTTTCAATCTAATCTAATTTGGGAGTATAAGTATACGGAATGCAGATGAATTGTCTCAGAAAATCATTTCAGCACCTCTCCTCTGGTGTTGTGTGACATGCTATTTCACATAGCTTTTGCCCTAGTTATAACTTTTTATCTCTATAGCCTGGTGACACAATTAAAATCAGTCATCAGGTTTTCTGTTGCTATAAACAGAACAATGAATCTGCCACAACTGGAATTGCTGTTCCAATATACTTAGAGTGAATTCTCTACTCAGGGATGATTAAGGGAGTGGAGCATCTCCCTTATGAGAAGAGGGATATAAGGAATAGTTCTACAGTCATCTACATATATTCTATAGCCTGACAGCTATTTAGGCACTAGGAAACAAGAACTATTGTGTTCATGTATACACACTCAGATGCATGTCTATTGAAATGTAGAACTTTAACACCTACACAGAGTCCAAATTATTGAAGCTACTTTTGAGTTTTTCCTTTTCTTTTTTTCAAACATTTTAAGAAGAAACCTAATAAAACATCATAGCTTAGTTTTATTTTCTTGCTGTAAAGCAAATGGAAATTTTTCACACAGTAATACAAAAAGATGAAGGATTGCCATATAATCTCATGTGAGGCTTTATTCTAAGTAAAGCCCAAACATAGAAGTTCATCAAATTAAAAGGAAAACTTGAGACAAGAAGTCAATGGATTCTAGGAGTCTGGCTTTTCTCCTAAGGATGCTGCCTAAAGCACAGACACTACATTTATTTACTCAAGTATAAAATAACTGCAGAACCTTGAGTGAATATAACTGTTCCTTCTTACTATCTCTTCAACTCTATACCATTTAGACATTTGCAATCAAACTATTTTGCATAAAACAAACCTAAGCAGAATCCAATTCCTAAAATATAGCATGGATAAAACACCTAGCAATTAAAGATACTTCAAAATACTAGTGGGCTGTTCAGCAGTTTTGGTTCTGTTCTTCCACTCTAGCAGCAACTGAATAAGGGATACCTTCCTCCTCATTCCCTCCAGAGACAATACAAGTGAGGAACTGGAAGCTAAATTATTTCAGTTGACCTGCAAACTCTGTTTATTTACAGCTGTAACTGCTTCATTTCTATTATAGTACAAGAGATGGATTTAACAAGAAATGGTTCTAGTTACTTGATTTAATGTCACATTGGGAAATAAAACCATCCAACTCAAAAACTTGGTTTTACATACTACTTGCTATAGAATAACTATTTTATTCCATATTAAAAAAAAAAAAAGATGGAGGAGGGGAAAAGTCCTTCATTGTCAGTAGACCAGACGACATTACAATGCTAAGTTAATTTTTCCACAAACAAAAAAAACCAAACAAAAATAATTTGACTGACTTTGTCATGCATTCAGAGAAAGTGGAATCCACTGTTTAAAGACCTGCAATTCAGGCGAGTAAGTTTTTCTCTTAAACTCAAAATATACCAAATTTCTAAAGCCAGTTTCCTGACTATAAATATTACAAAAGACTCTGGGTTTGACACATGCATTTGCTTTTGTAGTTAAGCAAAAGTGTGTTGTGTAGCTAACACTTTCCTGCTCTGCTCTGCTCAAGGTCTGGATTCTTATTCTTTTATTCCCTGGGTCATAGATTTTATTTTTAAAGCACTTCATTTCCAGTCTCCCCAAACCCAAACTATTTCCCCCCCCTCTATAATTTATAATAAAATTAATGTACTGGATAGAAAGGATGACATTCCTATCCCCCAAATATGGAGTTAAGTACAAAATCAAAAACTTGAACTAAATATTATCAGTGTATCCCTATCTCAGTGTGGAGCTTTCACACATATGCAAGTACCCTATTGCTAGAGCAACTTGCTCACATCTGTGTTTATGTTTTGAATTATTTCTCTCCTAGCATAAGGGGAAAAACTAGCACACAAAAAAGAATCAATTTTTAAAATAAAATCCAAGAGAGCTTGCTGCCTTTGTAAAATCTGACACTCCCCAAGATCACAAATGAGTTGTGTCAGAAGAAAGATGTCACACAGTTTCCTCTGAAGTATCTACTAATAGATTGTTAATTGAATAATTATTTCCAGCTTCTGAATCTCACATTTTTCCCCATGCATACTTATAAATTCATCAGGTGACACTGTCTTAAAGAACACAAACATCTGCAGTATTTTGTATTCCTATCTTTCACTCAAGAATTTGAATGAGGATTACAAAGAATAAGACTCACTGTCTTATCCTAAAACAGCAGCATGATAAACACTGCAGATGTAAATACCATATCTCATGTCTAAATTACACAGTTTTAAATCACTATATAGGATTTCACCTATATGACTTCATAGCATTTAGAGGCAGTCATGTACTTAAAAAAAAAAGTAATGCTATGCTGAACAACTATGAGTAAGTTTATATAATAGATCAATAAACAATCAGCATAGAGTTAAATGCTATAGACTTTATTTGGCTTTATCTGCACAGGAACAAAATTGATTTAAATAAAAGATTCCTCAAGTAATCTATAAATAATACAGTATGAAGTAGAATCAGTTTCAAATAGAGAAAAACATAACATTCATTCAAGTAACATAAGAAAAACAAATCTGTCATGCAAACAACAAAACAGGTTATTACTTGGGTTTTGTCCAACCAAAGTGAAACATGTAAATATACAAACTGTGTAGCCAATCAGCTGATCAGAAACAAAAAAAAAAAAAAATAGGAAAACCCAATGAGGATTCAAAAATTAACTCCTAATAAACAAATTCTATAAAATTTTTTTAAAAAGCTTCTTATATCAAAGAGCTTACAACAATAGTAAACCAAGTAATTACTCATTTTCAAGACAGAAATAAAACAGAGGGCAAACATTTAGGCAAAAAGTCCTTTTATTACTCTTAGAAGTAATTCAGCACACATTTACATATATTATATCGCATAATATTTATTGCTGCTCCAGAATATGCTTATAACATGCCACTATAATCAGAAGAGGGTTTCTTCTTCAGTAACTGATATTTCTGCAAATACAATTCAATTGGAAATGAACTGAAATAAATCTGGTTTACCTTTAAACCTACTTTTTACATGATCAATATACAGTTAATGCATCTCTGTACAAAGTCTGACATGCATCAGCCCTGCTTTGTAACTATGTGAAAAGCTGTTTCTAAATGCAGATGTGAAAGAGAGCTCAGTTATTTGAACTGTACAAATCAAAGGATCATCACCCCACTCTCTTCTTTGATAACTCCTATAGAAGATCACCTTCCCTTAAACTCTTTTTTTGGGTGAGCTATTCAGGCTTGGAACATATATCTGAACACATTTTGAACAAAACAATTTAACCAAATCTCTTATTTCCTTCTCAAAATGCTTTAATGAATAAATCTTGCAGCCCACCATCCAAATCATTCAATCCACTTTTGAATCTCTCCCTAAATTCCTATACCTCTTTTTTACCCAAAAATAGAGTTTTTAATTGTCACATATGTTCTGCACATGGACTGTACCAGACCTGCTTCTCAAAAAACTTCCCATGCTTTTCTTACGTTATTTCCCAAATGATTCCTTTTCTTTTTCCTATTTTGCCTTAAGAGCATTGTTCTATTTTTCTAGAAATATCTTCATCTCCATTCATCAACTCATTTCTCCTTTCTCACTGACCCTCTAGGGTCAATCTCATATCTGTTAAAGAAATATTTCCTCTTAACATTACTACCTCTGTCATGCATCTCTTCTGTTGTGCTTATAATTTGCTTGTGATAGGATGGAGCAAAACAGGTTTCAAAACTACAGCATTATTACACTTTTAAGATGCATTTATTGGTTCTATGTAAATGTGCATTAATGAAAATAAGATGTTGCTCAGCACTGAAGTACAGAATGAAATATAACATGGATGTGAATCACTTAGCTGCATCAATAATTTAATAACATTAGCAACTTATAACTGTACTTCTTCAGTGAATACTATACTACACAAAAGTATTTCAATTCATTAGGCTTTCACCCTAAACAGTATAAAGTAACAAATGTCTTTCTTGAACTAGCCCGAGTTTTAAGTAAACATGCAAACTCTGCTGAAATTGCTTTATTAGTGCCATTGCAGTATAATTCAGACATACCTGGTTCCTATGCCAAGGGATGAAAAATTAATGAAAGGCCATGTTACAGGACTATTTAATGACAAAAGCACACCAATAAAATGTCCTGTAGTTGTGTCCCAGAAAAACTTTTAAAATGGGGAAGAGAACAGAAGGAAGACCAAGACGGAAAAGGTCTGCACAGTTACATTAAGATTTATCCAAGGACTCTGAAAGAGTTAAAAACACTCTTCAGTGTGAAAACCTTAATGTTTTAGCAGTGTCTTGATGCTATTATTTACAAGTACATAATTATATTGCTAAATATTCAAGTGAATACTTTAAACTTCTGTAGTGAAATACAAACATATCTAATATCTACAGAAAAATGTGAACACATTTCTTAAATACAAAAGGATCTTTTTTTAATTGCTGAGTTAGTAGTAATCTATGGAATACAAAATTATGGAGAAAAGGCAAACAAAGTAAGATAATCCGAATTGATATATATAATTTGTATTTACAGTGGTGGGTTTGATTTTTTTTTTCTGTTTTCTAGAAGTACGTTCTGATTTGTAAGAATTGGCACAAGTTTTGATTTAAAGAGTACTTACAACTAGTTAATTAAATATTTGTGGAACTCAGAGTACTTCAAAAGGAAAACATGAGTAATGGATTAATATATTTATTTCGTTGATGCTATTAATATTTTTATATGAATGTTATTAGGTAAAATTCTGGGAGCACAGAAAGGACATACACTTGCATGGTTGAACTTAGCCATCTTAGGGATGGATGTCACTATTAGGATCAAGCCTAATTGAAAGCTGTGGCAAAGAGGAGGACTGTTCTCAGCCAAAATAATCCTTCCTTTTCTCTCCCAAGAGGCTAACTGGCATGTAACACCCAGTGTATACCCAGACACAGTCTTTCACTCCTACTCTGGTTTATACTGAAGAGGAAAAATTTTGTTCCTCCTCTTACAAGCATCTCTGTTTGAAAAACAAAATAAGAATTTTATAGCAGAACAATACACTAGACACCTGATGAGACCCTTCCTGCTGCCCTTGCCAGAAGTCCAAGGTAGCTTTAAGTATACTTTTGAATTTGTTGAACTTCTGCTCTCATTTCTTTAACTATTACTGAGCAAGAGAATGAGGAAAAAAAACCAAAACTTCCTAAAAAAATTCCAAACCAATAAATCTTTCAGAACTAAAACTCAAAAAAGAGCCTCTCCAGCAATTAAAAAAAAATTTTAAAACCCACACAAAATACACAGGTTCATGACAGATACTAAAAACTCTTTTGATAGTTCACTCTTAGGTAAACATAAAAGGAAATTATTGCACAACAGTGTAGAGCATAAGGTGCAATTAAGGATTTATTGGCATTTGTTATTAATCTTGCAATTTTCTGTCATAAATCACCAGCTACACAGAATATGCTGTGCTTAATAGGTTTACATAAAACCTGTGCGTTTGCATATACATGTGCATACAAAAACACGTGAACAGAAAAGTATTTTCCCCTTATTAATTAAAACAAATAAAACCCACTATAAGGTAAACTCCAATTTTATTTAAATAAACATGGAAGCTATTCTTCCAGTTGGGCATTTTGAAAAAGGAATTGGTATTTTCATAACTAGATATCTTGTGCCTTCCCCCTTTCAGTGTTTATTTTCTGACAGGGAAAGCTACTCCTCCTGAAGACTATGAAACTGACATTCCTGAGAAACCAAAACCCCCTCTTGCTCCTCAGGGCATCTAGTGCTTGGGAAACTGCAGAAGTTTCCTCAGACGATGACTCAAAACCACCTCAGCAGTGGCCTGGAATACTGGGTAGCCCTTGAACTCTTGCAGAGACTGCTGAAACCAGTGCCAATTACTGTCGGTTTGGCTGGTGGATTCTACAACGTAGACACCTCTAGAGCATGAAATGGAACAAGACTGCAATTGCTTTCACAGAGGTCACAGTGCAGCCATCAGCTGGCATCAACTGTCACTCATTACCTACTTGAAAATATCATCAGATTGACAGCACAGAGATGAACATCACAGTTTTCCCTCCTCGTGAATCTGAGGTGTCTATGCCTGCCTTTGAAAGAAGCCAGTCCTTCCTTCTTCAGTATTTTTACCCAAATCTATTTTAAAACAGCCACAAAATACACCTTTATACACAAAGAAAAAAAGCCAAAAGTTATACAACGAGAGTATTCAGCTAATCTAATCTCCAAATAACAAGTATGAGGACCCTATTGACAAGATACTCCCCCAGAAAGAGCAATTCACCACACACAGCCATGGTGACAAGAAGCACCTGTGCAAGTCCCAAGCTGCACGAGATGTGACAACAATCTGCAGAACATCAGGGAACTGAACTTCAGTGATTTCCTCTTGCCATCATCCTCATTTGTCAGGAAATTATTACACCTACTGTTTCATACTAGCCGACAGGCAGATGACTCTCTCCAAACCCATGGTCTTTTCCAAATTGAATGATTCTCTGATTCTATTTTTCTACATAGTGAATAAAGCTGGGATTTTTTTAATACCTAGTAGCTACACATATGCAATAACTTGAGATTAAAAGATTTTAAGCAAGCCTGTAAGTATAGTTTAGCCTCAATCAGAAATAATAATTTTCAATTAAAAAATTAACGATTCCTAGAGGTCAAAATACGAAAACAAATGTTGTAAAGCTGAAGAATGAATATTGACAAATATCCAGAAAACACCAGTATATGAGACAGAGCCTGAATGTTTCTGACTTAAAACCAGGATTAAAAACTGTACTTAAAATAATGCAAATGGGTTTCTGCAATTCCATCTTTAGATGAGCAACAGAGCATACTGTCAAAATCAGACTGACCCATATGATGTTTTCTAATGAGAGTAGTTGGCTAAAGCAGAGGATGGTCCTGAAATTCCTCTGATCATCTGCTTCTCTACCTTGCTGCTTCTAGTCAGATGAAACAAGCAGTTTACAAATAGACTTACTTGTGAAGATGGTATCAAGATTGAATTACAGAAGAAAAATTGGTATCTTCTACAAGTACTTCAAGTCTTTTCACCCATAAGAACAGAACAAGAAAAAAAGGAAAGAAAAAAAAAGAAAAGAAACAAGAAAAACAGCTAAAACTCTCTCCTAAAAGAAATAGTCTGGAATAAATCAGGAAATATTAATTACTTCAATTGTTATATCATGCTCAGAATAGTATCACTGATGGAAACTTCCCATCAGGGGATTTTATTTATTTCCCATGGCTTACAGCCCTTGGTTTAAATCCTGTTTTAGGTGTAGAAATGTCTCTCTCCCCACCTATCTGCATTTTTTCCTCCTCTCATATTGCTTCTGTCCTCCACATCTTACTAAAAAAAGGTAAATCAAGTGAGGTTTGGTGGTTTGTTTGTGTTTTCTTTTGTTATTAGGTTTGGTTTTGGAGGGTTTCTCTTTTTGTTTTCATAATATTGAGGTGGCTTTCTGTTCTATTTATACACCAACTCACATGTTCCCTCTTACACAGCAAAAATGGCTGAAACTGATTAACATCTGAAACCTGTGACTCACAGAAACTCTAATTTATGCTCAGCTACAGCAGTCACCACTGCTTTTATTATGATGAACATTCCTGACCCCAGGCTAATAAAAGCACTGTTAATTAATAGCAACTTAACATTTGAAATAATGGAAGCAAATGGAAGAATGTTCAACATGTATATTATTTTTATTGCAGTTCTTAATGCAGGAACAGCAAATTCTTGTATGTTACAACAGCAACTGTTCTGATTGCTTTCTGGTACGTAATTTAATTTCAACTGTTTTGACTCCTAAATACCTTGGTTCCTACGCTCTTGTGCAAAGTCTTGTGAAATCTGGTCTTCTGGACAAATCTAAATGATAAATGAAATGCATCATGACAATTAAACAAAATTCCAACCAGGTAATCATAATGACACCACTTTAAAATTACAGTATATTAAAAGAAGATGGTAGAATAAAAATCGTTGCAATTATAATTGCAGAAGCAAGATACTAACAGGTTTAGAATGCCTAAGTGTATTCTGTCTGATATAGACAAGTATGCAGAAAATTTACATGACTCCTGAGGCATCCCAAAGAAAGAGCTGCATGAAGTTCAACAACTGAAATGTGGGCTTATTTTACTGCCTTTGTTTCCTTGAAATAAGGTCAAATGAGAAGTATGGAGCTGTAGCTTTTGTACTGGACCATTTATTCCATTACACATTAAACGCATGTCTTTTCATCAGAGCTGCTACCTGCAGTTTATTCCTTTGTATATCACCCCTGTACTTATCAGATATAGTTAATTTCCATGGTGAATATTTTCATCATTTCTCTGCAGCAAATGATAAGCTTCATCTAACTGCATTTTCCAAAGTGGATCTCCATATTTCTTCAACTTTCTCTTTATCGTGTGCAAATTCTGATCTAACCCTACAGCACAAATGCAATCAATGCTGAAGAATGACTAAAAATGGTTTATTCTACTCCTCACTGAATAGAAAGTTTCCATTATCTCCCTCAACATCTTCACTCTATCAATTTGACAGGGGCATGTGGTTCTCTACTCCACTGCCTTCACTCTAGAACTCTATATAGCTATTCTATTTTTTTCTAATGTAAAAGAAAAATGATAAAATTATAAATTCTAGTGAAAACTCATATTGCTTCACAATCTTCCTTTTAATTGTTCTATACTTTATTAAAATGCATATTAAAGTGTGCAGTGCTAGTAAAAACAAAATACAATATCAGAAAAAAATTATAACTAGATAAGCATTTATTCTTTTCTAAATTCAGGATGTAAAACATAATATCCTAGTGTTTTTTAACTTAGCATTGTACCTGAAAAGTATCTGTTTTACGAGAGAAGCATTATTTAATATGCAATCCTCTAAGATAATTGGAATAAAACAGTAAATAGAAAAATGTTCATTCAACTGTACAGAATTTTATCAAGCCTCAGACAGCAAGACAACACACTGCTAATTTAAAATCTAAGTATACCAAACACCCAGGCAAGAGCTCAAACTGGCAACACTAGAAAAAAGGGAGTTCCTTGCCTTCAGCCATGCAGTTTAGGCAGAAATGACCCTCTACTTCAGTGTGCTGGTTGGTCCTTCCCAAGCCTATCTCTGATTTAGCTAACAAGTATACTTGTGTTCTGCAGGGACCCAAGATAACAATGAATGTCTTCATCACTCATTTATTCCTGGCCGTATCATTACATTTCTAGCTCTCAGACTTCAACAGTGACAATGAATTGTGGTATTATCTGGTTACATGTCCTGTCAACTCTCTTAATTTCCTTTTACATTTTTGCTTATTATAAGTTGCTTGAAGATTTAAAGTTTCTCCCCAAAAAATGTTTGTATAACAGTCTTCCAATAAAACCTTTTCCTCCATAGGAATTTTTTTTTTTTGACAGGTCAAGTGCTCCTAGAGATGGCTATTGTTTAATTACTCCATTTTATTTTCATCCTTGAGCTTTATTTCTGAACCAGCATCATCAAATCCCAAATTATGATGAAAAGTTGTTTCAGCGCCCCAGTGTGCAGATCACATTCTCTTATTGAGCTCCCTGCCCTTTCCTACCTCCCACCTTCAAATAAGAAGTACAGCTTGATCTTTCCCTTGATCTTTCTCTAAAAAGCAATCTATAATATTGACCTCTAAGAAGCTGCTAGCAATTAGATTTCCCAAGGGGCTACCAGACTAAAGCCAATGTTAGATGATTCAGGAATTCTAAGTGTTCCATGGACTTTTCAGAGTAAAACTTCTTCACCTGGTATACATGCAGAAATATGTTATGTAAGCAGCAGTCAGTCAGTGGTGATGACTCCAAGCTACCTTGCCCTACAGCTCATACTCTTGTATTGCAAGCTGTCCAGTCATTCTGGAGGAGACCTTAATTCCTGCAGCCACTTACCCACATCCAAAACATCTACTGATTAGAAAAGCTTTGTAGGTCTCAAATATCTGCCTTCTCTAGAAACCTGGTGATTAGAAGCTGTTCCTTGCCTTTTGCATTGATGAAAATGGGGACTGCCAAAAAAATAAAACAACCCAACAACAAAAAAACCCACAAACCAATACATGGAATGCTCACAGCCACTTTATTACATTTTACTGGAAATTCTTACTTATGCTCTTAAATATGAACAATTCTTTACAATATAGCTTATAGGAGCTTAAAACTACCATTCAGTAGCCATCAGAGGTAGATATCTCTTGAGAAGTTTCTTGCTTGAAAACTAATTTCCCTACATACCCAACCTTTATTATTCTTCAATAAATTACTCCAGAAGAATAACAGTAATTTGGTTTGTTTTCCTATCTTGGGAGGGCAAGCATCAGTCTCGGGGGCCAGACTAATTTTCAGATGAGTCCCTTCGTTGTGCCTCTGACATTTTACAAGGCATTTTTCCAAATTATTTTACCTCCCAAATGCTATAACAAAGCCTATGCAGAAAACAGACTCAGCAGACTTAACTGTCCCAATATCCCTTTTCTTTTGATGGAGACCACTGAAGTAAAGGGACTTTGATACTAAAGGATTCCCCCTAGCTATCTAGAATTTCTAAATCAGAGGGTTTCCTGTCTTTGAAGTAAGTTACTTTCAGATGATTAAGGAAAAAATGGTTAAGTATATTTGCAGCCATGAGCACCCAAGCCCTTTTGTGGGCATTGCAAAAAATGCAACATTTTAGAATACCATAGCACCAATTCATAATTAAATGTGTTCCTGCTATATATTTGTACATAAATTATAATTATGGATGGATGTATCAAACTTTGTTTGTTTGTGCCTGAATGTTAAAGGAATAGCAAGCTAATCCAGCAGTCGTTTGCTAAACAGCCTCCCTGGCTATAGAGCATGGAAGATATTTACAGAAGGAAGTTGATGGGTAATTCCATTCTCAGCTTTTGAAGAAACTGACAAGTCTATTCAAGCAGTGGACAGCAATTCCATAATGCAATGGAGTGGAAGTACAACTGCTGAATTTTGCAATATTTAAGTACCAAAAAAAAAGTTGAACATTTTGACCTTGCGACAGGACTTTC
>JAOEGS010005318.1:46124-56180 GCA_025447755.1 Corythornis vintsioides
ATTTGTTGTTTTGGTTTCATCTTTTCAGTACATTTGCCAAACCATCCAACTTGCCACTCTTCCTCTGTTATTTACAAAGAAAAAAAACACCACAAAAAAGAAACAATAAACAAGCTGTTCTGGTAGCTGTTCGAGCGAGTTTAGAACACCAAATTAGGAGTAAAAAAAAAAAAAAAAAAGAAACCTTAAAAAATATGCTTAATGTATTATGTATATGTAACACGTACATGTGTTCTGAAGTAAAAACAAAAGCAAAACTCCCACATCTGAAGGTCTTTTTCTCCATGATGGACAAGCTAAATTTGACAACTACCTGAATTAAGAATATCACTTCCTCCTCACATTTCCAAATCTAATGGAATTACTAATTAAAAAGTTATCTGGAAGTTGTTTGAGGTTCTCCAGTGAGCGCTGGTAGTTGTACATTCATAAGAGAACATAGGAGCATGAAAACGTATAGGAAATATTTACACAAAAATTAAAGAATTCACAATGGTTTGGAAAGCATCAGCCTCCTTTGGCCTTGTTATTGTGGAATAAATGTTAATGTAAGAGAAAGGCAAGAGGAAAGTATCATTTCCTTCTAAGATACCACATGAAATGAATGCACAGCATGATCTTGTTTGTCCAAGATGCTACAGAACATCACTTGACAGGGACAGAGATCTGGCACAGCTACTGTTAGTCTATTCAGTTTACTATGACACAAAATTCTCCACAACAATCAGGAAAAGTAATGACAGACTGAATTATTCTACTGAAACTATTTAATTCAAGAAAATAAAATAGTTGTGGTAAAACAAAACAATACTAGCAGAAATGTTATATTCAATTGTGAAAAAAAAAACCAAACTGTGGCCTAAAAAGCAAATGAAGGGGTTAAAAAAAGCTATCTTGCACACTGTGGATTTTCTACTAGATATAAACAGAACAAAAAATTACTCCACACTGGCATCAGTGAAAACAACTAAAATTACAGAAAGATAAAAACTTTCTTGCCATTCTCTTTAGCTTTTGGGATTTAAGGAACAACTGTTATATCTTTGGCACTTGTGTCCTAGTCTGGATCAAATAAACCACAGAGATGGATACAGAGGTTTTCAAAGCATTTGAAGCTTCTATCGATTTCTACTGCCTTCTGAAAATGATTTGTATTTTGACACCAGTATTTTTGCCCTTTCTCTGATTTTCCTTGATTTATTTCTTTTCCTCTTTTCCACCCCCCCTCCCCCAACTACATTTCTGAAAAGGATTTTGATTCTGCTAGTCAAAACTTTCTATTGCAACAGTGTCATGAGTCAATGAGCAAAAAGTCTGGCAAAAATCCACAACTAAGAGCACAGAAAAATGAATTCTGGCACATATACCTGAAGTGATTGAAAACTTACTGTACCAGCTGCTCATTACTGACTCTGGTCATTTCAGCACAAAGTTACTTCTATTTGCTAGGATCCATGCTGTGATTTGAAGAACATTCAGATAACCCATTAAGCCAGCTGCAAAGCTGGTAGCCTCTACTAAGGTGGCAAATATTTTAAACAACTACACCTATTATTATTCAAATAATTAATCTGTACCCTAAAATGGTACAGGTAAAATAGATCTTGGCAAATCTGCTTTGCCTTTTAGTGGGTAGTAATATTCACGTGCTAAGTTTTTGATACTCTAGTACATCTGCAGATAGGTGAATGAATAAACACAAGGTATATCAATCTTTACTTTCCTACTTCTTATGAATTTGTCTCATTTTACCTTCAAGGAAACAAAATTATTACAACCAAACAAGAGTTATTTACTCTTTGACTAACTTCTCTCTATCCAAAAGACCAGCAAGCATTTTTTAACCTAAAGAGCAAAACCAGAAAATTACCACTTCTGCATCCAAAATTGGCCAAACCTTTCTAACTAGACTTCTCTTGACTTGTCAAGTGTCATAATATTCGTTGCAAAATTTTTGAAAAAAAAAACAACAAAACAACAAAACAACAACAAAAAAAAAGCAAAGTGTAGCTGTTGCTGTTCAACCAAATAAAGATCACTTAACTTCTTTAGTGTTAATACAGTTAACACTTGGCACTACTTAATCCATTAAATACATACAATATTATACAGATAGATTCTGTATTGAGACACCTCTGCTCTCAAGAGATGAGAGAATTGTTTACCATAGGATTCAAATCTAAATTACTTTTTCCTCCTGTCCAGTGAAGTTAAAGCCATCATGAAGAAGCTAAGTGACAGCAAGTGACGAGACAATACAATTGTATTACATTAATTTACAATACTGAAAAAAGGGCTGTGTAGACCTAACCAGTAACTTACATGACAACATAAATATGTCATTGATTTTACAATAAAGCTCATCTCATTGATTATGGTTTCACAGCCATGCTTACTAGACAGACTTTAAGTACTTAGGATAAGACACTTAACTGCTTGTTCAAAAAGATGTACAAGAAATTGGGGACTCAGATAGCACTGACTTAAAATTAAGTCACTTATGTTTTTCTATTTTTAGCTAAAGTTTGTAAGCCTGCAAAAAAATAAATCTCAAGGTAACTGCAAGTGGTATGGAAAAGTCTTAAGTATTTTTATAGTAAGAAATACCACCTCAGGGACCTTACGTTCCCTCCTTATCTTCTCCTTACCATCACCTTACTTCTAAACAACACTACCTTGCAAGCTGAATGAAGGATAATATATTTTATTTGTAATGGAATTCACATAGCATATTCTCTGTGCTGTAAGTAAAACAAAAACATAAGATGTTCAATTAAATAGAGGATCATAGACCAAGTACATCATGTCCCTAGCAACAGCTTCCAATGACTGCACAGAAATACACTGCAGACATGAGAAATCTTTGTCAAGTTTCTCTTAGTAATTATTCTACTTAATGCAGGCTGTCATTACATGGTAGCTTTGATATGGAAAAATATTTACTGTCATAAACATATGTGCAAAAGCTTCTAGCAATAAATGTGACCTTCCAGCAGAGCTATGATAAACCCTACACTCTATTTTCCTCTAACCCTGAACTCTCTATGCTCTTTGCCCCCTGCTTGGCCCATTTAGCCAACCAGCTGAAGTTCATCCCATGTTGCTTCCAGGGTAGTGGAGAGCAAAGCCCCCTCTGGAAAATGCTGCCTTGCATTCACAGACCACAAGGCACACAAATCTGCCTCCCAGCCTGTTTCACATGGGGCAGCTCACCATCTGGCTTAGCTCCTCCCTTCACCCTTCCTCTGGACTCTTACCTTCAGCCCAGCCCCAGTGCACATTGCTCTTCCTAACCCAGATGCTGATGCTCCTCCAGCCTCACTCCCACTTCCTTCATGCATGAGTTCTTTATGGAACTCTCAGGTTTCCAGAGTTAAGCCTCATCTGTTGGCTGATGCATACGCATTTTCAGTCAATATTGCCTCCACTTCAGTTCTTGAGCTTGACTAAATGATTTTTCCTGATGTTTTAGTTCACACTGATCTGCTCTTCTCAACTCTTCTAATTTCCTGGGCTGCCTTCACATAATTTACTTAATAACAAATAACATGCATAGGAAATCCTGAATACAGTGATTTTCACAAACACTCTCAAACAGTAGCATGCACTATTTTAATGCAATCTCTGTGCCATTTAACTCAACATGGTAAAGGTGGTCACCTTTCAATGCAAGGAAACAAAATCATCTAAAAATTGAGGTGTGGTAATCCATGCTGTGTATTACCACTGATACCAGATTCTACCTAGTGTATATGGCAGATTTATCAAGGTAATTAAAAGGATTCAGAGAAGAAAACTACACAGCACACAAAACAGCAATTGATATGAACAATATCTGTGATTTTAATCACACAGCTCAGGTAATATATACATATTCAGAAGAAGGTCTAAGATAACATTTGAATAAAGTGACAAAAGAATAGCTTTTCTTTCAGGATGTCATATATTTCCATAACCAGTGCTAAAAACTGTCCCCTACAAAGCATATGAAGCTTGATTCACAAGCTTCAAATTTTAGTTTCTCAAGATTTGCAGATAACTGTATAAATTGTTTCAACTGTAATTGCTGAAATCTCAAAAATAATCCACACGTAGTATTTCCATGGACAAGAAACCTGAATATATTAAGTCTAAAGCATTAAACTTGCTATTTCCTTGCCTCATTTTGAAGTAAAACGTATAAATTCTAAAGGATTTCAACGCCCAAGAAACCAAAGTGTAAAAAGCAGTCTGTTTTAAGTGAGGAATACATGTTGGGGGAAGGAAAGAAAACAAACCAAACAAAAAAACAATACAACACACACTCCCCCAAGAACCCCAAAATACCTGCCAAAACAAAGCTCCAATAGAGAGTAACAGATTATCAAAACATTGGACTATTTATTTTTGCTTATTCTGCCTTGAACCAGAATAAACCAAGGCACAACCATAGTGCTCAAAAGCCTACTAAATTCAAATTTCACCTCAAACTGGGGCAAATAATGAAGTATTAAAGTTACCTGCAGGTGAGAGAAAATCCTTTATCAAGCTAAGCTTTAAACACACCTTTTTCATTACACATGGTCCTGACAGCTGAATTGTTCAGGTACTTCAGAAGTTGTGTAGTATGGCTGTGCCTTGATTTCACAGCTGCAGGAGACAGAATAAAGGGTACGCCTCTGGTTTTTGAGAGGAAGCACAAAGCCTGCTTTTGTGTCAGCTGAATTTTAAACTTGCTCAGGAAAAGATTTGGGAAGATGCTCCTGTTTTCAAGATGTGTTTTTAGATTCAGGCAGTCAATGGTTCAATTAACAACACAAGACAATCCTACAGGGCTGGGGGAGGAGCACATATACACTCTCATTTGTTCTTATACAGTCGGAGATCTAATCACATTTTTATCAACTAATGAGGAGCTCAAAGTTTTATGTGAGCCAAAAAGAAATACCAGCCTGGCTACAAAAATGGAAGGTGCCACTTTAAAAAACAAAACAACAAAAAACCCCAAACAAAACCACTAAACCACACACATCACAATCCCCAAACAAGCCACCAAAACAAAAGCCAAACCAACAACAGGGCAATAAAATGTCTCGAATATTTACAGAATCAAGCCTATCCAGGTAGTTGTAAATAAACATGAAATACCTCTGAAGTTTGAAAACCACAGTTACAATTTCATTATAATTAAATAGAATAGAATTTAAAACTGAATTGCAAACCACAAAATAAGGAAGCCATAACAAAATTGACTGCCAGGCATCCCAAAACAGCTTAATTCACTACATATTTAGTATCAATTTTCTGCCTTGAAACTTTAACTGCATTAATATTGTGTTACCCATGGATTCTTCAAAATAGATGCTGCAAATCATATGATACTATTCAACATTCTTTATATGAAATTTAAGTTTTGCAGGTTTTTTTACAAAAGTCAACTCTCATTTCCTAGAAACATGCTATTTTCATATTGCACGAATACTGCTTTTTAAGTGCTATTGAAGAAATTAATGCTCTTCAGTTTCCCTCCTCTCATAGAATGCAGAAGAAGTGGTAGAGCACATATCAAGCTTCCAAGTGAATCCAAGAGAATCTAAGATAACAATGTCTAAAGCATATTTTAAATGCTGCCTTCAAAAAACATTGAAGCCAATAGGGCATTTGATAATCCCAGCAGCCATGTTCACACCACACTGTTACTTTCAGAAAAAAAAAAAAAAAGGAAATCACTACATCAGCTCAGCAGGCTTTAAACATTAATCACACAAACTAAGTATTTTAACTAGCATTTAAATAAATGCCAATTTATGTGAAGTCATAACTGAGATTTTTTCAGTTTTGAAGTGTTTTAATGTATTTATGTACAGCTGTGTTTCTATTAACTTTAATTCCTGACTCATATGAAAGACATTTCCCATGGAAGCAACTGTGGCCACTGGAGATGCTGGTAATATGTGTTCCAGTAGGGCCAGGATTACAACAATAAGCCTTTACTTCTATTTTTCTGATCATGCATGCAGTAGTTGATAAAAAGCAAATCCAGTGCAAGTCAACAATTCTGCCTACAAGACTTGCAGGTTAAAAAAAAACACCACAAAAAAAAAACAGAACAAAAAAAAAAAACCCACCACACTTTTTCCCCCATGTTATAACAAACATAAAAGATGCAAGTGACAATTAAGGACTAAACAATATAATACTCCATAGCTAAGAGGAAGAAAAAATTTGCTATTAATTTCTGCAGGTTATATAACCCCCAAAGCATAATCTTGATTGTTAACAAAACACAAAATAGGATATTTATTCATAAATGGAGCAGCCACGACCTACATTTCTGTTTTCTGAATCCCCAAAAATAATTTTTTTTTATTGTACAACAATGCATACAACTGTACAAATAAACATTTCAGTCTACATGCACACTTGCTTATTTAGAAACCAAAACATTCTCACATAGACAAACTCCTAAGTGTTGGCAACTCTACCCTAAATATATCATTTATATGAGAAAAAGTTCAGAAGAGTCAGAATTCCATGAAACCCAGTATTGACTACAATCCAAGATTCCAGACACAAATTACCTCTTCAAATCTGTTGCAGGTTTTTATATCATGTTGATATAGTAACCAACTATGACACCGAGTAAAACACCACTGAAGTTACTACCAGTTATTCATTTTTGCTTAGGTTCTCATTAAAAAAAACCCACCACAATAAAATATGTAATGTTTTTCTTACTTACCCACAGCATACTATAGAAAAGCATTAAGCATACTTGACAACCAGGAATTCTGTTAACCTTCAGTTACTCACCTAGAAAAAAAGAAAATGCATAAGCAGTCTTTGTATGGGGAAGAAGATGAAAGTATTAACTTAATGTATGCAATCAGCTTCTATGCTTATGAAATTTTCAAAATATTTTCTCTTAAAAACCTGTTAGAAGAGATGGAAAAGTCTCACTGAGGTGAATCACTAAGCACAGTTAGACAGAAGCTGCATTTCAGAAAAAAGTCAACCAATTTGTCAGTCCGTGGCATAAATACAATACTGGTTTGCTGCCACAAGGGGAGTCTCAAAATCTTCTAAAACCAAAATGAATAAAGATTCTGAACTCAGAATACACTGCCTAAAGCAAAATTTTAACAGAATACAGTTACAAAACTAATTAACTTCTGCAACTACTATAATGGCTTTCAAGGCTTCCCATGAAACCTGGTGGGAGATAAAGTTTTGACTCAAAAAATTAGAGAAGTTTTTCGAATTAGCTTATAGATTTTTATTTTTTTTATATTATTCTCTTTTCGACTTAATAGTGAACACACTATGATTTAGGTAATGCCAAAGCAGTAGAATCAATAGTATGTTCTTTTAGGTTAATGAATTCAGCATTTGAGTTGTGTCAATGGGTATTTATTGATGATGGATGAATATTACAATAAAAAGTTTCTTGATTAATGTAGATGCATAAGACATTTGTTAAAAAAAAAAGCTCAGGTCTCAAATGTATAAAATAAATAGAAAAAAAGACTGCATTAGTTTTGGGAAAGGCTGTGCATTTTCATATTTGGGAGATTTTGCCAATGAATTAAACTACAAAGGTTGTAATGAAATAGAAATTGTTAAAAAGTGAACATAAATGAAAAAAACAAACAACTTACTACTTTCTAGTCCTTTAATGAATTAAGTAATTTTACAAGCAACAATTTATTTTTTTTTAGTAGCTTTAAAACAGTAAAGATGGCCATGTAAAAAATGGTTGACGTGTGAATTGTTTTTTAATACAGAAATTTGTGAAATAATGTGAATTACTCCAGCTCTTGAACCATACTAATAGTCATAGTCACCTGTTGAGGTTTTTGTGCATCTTTCATTTCCCAGCCAACACATACAATCAAAACCATAAGCAATCTAAAACAGTTGTTCAGCACATAACTCAGAAAAGGCAAGAGCTGGGATGGTTTGGGGTTAAGGGTGATAGTAGGGATGCACGGACAGCCACTGCTGCATGTTGCAAGCCTCACTTTAGTACCCTGAGGGCTGCTCCAAAGCCAGCCAGCCAAAGTGGGATACCTAGGCACTTGACATAATCCACAAGAACTGCAGTCACTTCTAAGTGGTGTGCAGAGACATTAAAAACACTTCTGTCACAGCCCTACCATTCTCCATTCTACAAATATCAAAACCACACTTCTCTTACAGAGGTTCTTCAGCAAAAATCTTAAAAAATCCTGTAACACCTAGAAGGGTAGACTGTGGCTAGAAGCCTAGAAGGCTTACTGTGGGAAACCTAATAAAACTGGATATTGTAGCATCTCTTAGATGCAACGTAGGCTATTACATCAAATGTTTAGATGAAGCAGGTTGGGTTTTTTTTATAATTTTTGTTTGTTGGTGGGTTTTTTTTCCCCAGACTGCAGCTGCTTATTTGAACAGATATTACACTTTTCTGCAGGAATATGGAACAGTGTTGCAAACTATCTAATGAGTACATAACATTTTTCATAAAAGCATTTTAAATGCTCCTGCATGATAATAGCTAATCTATACTCTAACGAGGTTGGAGCTGTTATGTCTCATGTTCTAGCAATTTAAGTACATGACTGCAAACTACACTGAGATCATGTTCTCTATCTCAGCATTTAGGAAAAGACTACAGAAGAAACGTATGGCTCAAGATCCAAGAAAGAGTAATTAAGTAAATTAAATACTTATGGGAATAAAGACCTCAACATGTCACCTTAACAAATACAATACAATAGTTGGTGGATTATTAATTTCTACCAGTGTCTGCTGACTGAAATTTTCCCTGATCAGATGACCAACTCTGCACCCATAAACCACCTACCTAGTTTTTATAACTTTTTTTTAAAAAATTCATAGTACTAGTGTAACTGTTCTCACCCAATTTACATTCCAAGGTAATATTTTAGAACTAAGCTAGCCAGGGTAAGGCTTACTTAACTTTTATATTTTGCAAATAACCTGGTGACAGCAGTATAAGAGACAAAGCTCTTTCCTATGCAAGCAAGTGAAAACCAGTACCAATAGAATTTTTACTACTCACCCATCACTGTCATACAACTTAATGAAACAACCAATTCCCACTACAAAGAAGCCATGAAATGAATTTCTCTACATCCAGTTTCCATACAGACGAATGACAAAACCATGCACCAACAAAGAAAAGGTTTGTAATATATGCTATCTTGGTTTTGGTGATACAACATTATTAGCAAAGGTTTCTTGTTTTAATTATAGTTTTTAATAGGAATCACTCATTTCAAAACAGCTCCTAAACAGAAGTGTAATGTAGAAGCCTAAAAAATTGCAACTCTTCAGCAAGTGATTCAAATTATATCAGCAGTGAAAAAAAAAGGCTTCAAAGCAACTGCATTTTTCAAACATGCTTTTGTTATTTCCCAGTGTCAGACTATTAATGTGACAGCAAACTGCAGTCATTAGTCAAAAATAGTAAAATGGTTTACATGCTTCAAGTGACCTTGAGATTGTCTTGTAAAATATTGATAGCCAAAACAATTGCAGTTTCCTTACTGCTTCTGACTAAATAAAATCATGCTTCAATTGAAAAACTGACCAAAAAGAATTTTAATTCCCCACCAGGTTCTTAATCTCAAGTCTACATAGCAGTTCTTAACATAAGGAACAGTGGTCAGCTGGAAATATACTTAAAGTACAAAAGTTGTCAATCAAATATACTATATTATTGGCATATGGGCACAATAATTACATTAGTATAATATGTGATAAGTACACTTCAAAATTTGAGAAATAAGGAATCATTCACATAATTATTAGAGTACTGTACAAAAGCCTTGTAATTCCAAAGGCCCTGGTAAGAAATGGAAGTCCCACAGAGTTGAGCAAGCTTCGTTATTTTTTAATCTAAATTATTGTATTAGTTGTGTGGTTTAATGTCAAGGTTTTGGGTTTATGTTCTTGGGTTTTGGGTTTTTTTGGGGGGGGGGGGGGGGTATGGAGGGGGGGGGGGAGGGGGAGGGGGGGGAGGGTGGGGGGTGGGGGGTGGGGTGAGGTCGAGGGGGGGGGTTGGGGGGAGGG
>JAOEGS010005318.1:56280-86276 GCA_025447755.1 Corythornis vintsioides
ATTTGTAGATGATTTTTGTGGTTTTGTTTGTGTTTTTCTTCTTGTTGTTGGTTGTTTTTTTTTTGTGGTGTGGTGGGGGGGGGGGGGCTAGGGGTGACCATTGGGGTTGGGGAGAAGGGGTAAAGCAAAAAATGCAAATTTGGCAACAACAACATTTTTTATATGGAAGTGTCACTTCCTTTTTTTAAATAAAAAAAAAAGGGGCTTTTCATTCCTTCTCTGAAATTATTCAGAAGTGACATGAGCCCCAACAACTACTGCTCAAAGATTATTATTATGAACAGAACCATTTTGTTTAAAAGCAGCAACCATACTGCTCTATAATAATGCAGTACTACTGATAAACAAGTAAACCATAAAATGCTGAAACTTGACTCTGTTTCTTTTTTTTTTTTCTGCCCTTGTTCTTTTCACCTCATTCCATTTCCCAGGCTTCCCTATTTTCCCTCATACATTCATTTCACTGCACACACTCAGTCCTCTTTCAGATTCTCACCACCTCAATTTGAGTTACCCTCAGATTTCACACACTTCTGGTATTGCAAACTCTCTTGATTACAATTAGTTTTTAATTGCTTAGCATTTTTGGCTACCTAGAACTTCTCTGCATGTGCCTCGTGTAAATTACTAAGTAAATAATACAATCAGCTTGTTTCCTTTCACTGAAGGAAGATACTTGCAGCACATGAAATAGCACACTCTGGTTAGGAATACATACCTAGGAAGTAAACAGTTGCATTGCCAGCTACAGTCAGATTCAGTTAGACTTCTACACTTAATCTTATTATAGCCATCATGAGAAATCACTCTCACAAAGATATGCAATTAGCTTTCAAATCAAAGGACACATGAAGTAGCTTAAGCTGCTATTTTCTTAAAAGAAAAAGAAAATAATTTCACAAAGGTCACTATTAATAATTATTGAGCATTTCAAAGAAACGGTGAAGATGTGTATAATTTAATTCTAATGGCACAGATAGTCACTTTTCCTTTGAGCTTAACAGACTACTTTTATCTAGAAGTAAATATATGTATAGTGTTAAAATACTAGATTTCCAGGTTTTAATAGAAAAAACACACAAACTAAAAAGAACCAAAAAGTCCAACCAACATTATATGCCTTGATCTTAAAGGTTAGGATTTTCAGGTTTTGTTGCTTCTAACCATCTTCTAGCTCTGCTGCTGCACAATAATGCTCAATACCCAGGCCAGATAAGACCAGGTATCTTACTATTAGTTGAGGTATAGCAGAACCATAAAACATCAAGTTGAAAATGACCTCAATGATCATCTGGCCCAACCTTTCTTGAGAAAAGCACAGTCAAAATAAGACTGACCAGCACCCTGTCCTGCTGAATCCTAAAAGTGTCCAACATTATGGTATCCACCATAAGGAGATTATTCCAATGGCCAGTTCTCATTGTGAAGAATATTCCTCACACCCAACTATAATTTCCCAAGAAGTCACAAAGAGTTTAATCCCTTGGTATTTTGTTTTCTATGTGACTACTTATAAAAAAAGAAGTCTCCATAATCTTTGCAGACACCCTTGAAATAAGGTGTGAGTGTACACTTAAAGCCAGAATTCAGCTGTTTATATAGGAGAAAATCATGTGACAGTTACATTTTAATAGCAGAGGTTAATTCCTGAAACCCTTCTAGTCAATAAAGTATTTTTAAAATCATTTAAATAATTGAAGTGAGTTCTTTAGAAGACTGCAAAAACAATTATCTTTGTACAGACCTTTCAAACTTCCAGTAGTTAACCTTAATGAAAATGTTAATGATTTAAAAACAAATGAGTATCATTTTGGCTACCCTAGATAACAAATCCTTCATAAAAGGCTGAGCAATAATATTCTTCACAAAACATTCCACAAATTGATCTTCCAAAACAGTTCACAACTCTTAGCATCATACTTCACAACTCTTAGAATCATACCTTGGGTCAAGCATAACTTAGCTTTTGATTGCATTTCCATACAATACTAATTTTTATGGTAACAAGCAGCAAGGATGCAGTTTTTTCATTGAGTATTTTCTGTCAAATATTAAAAAAAAATAGGTGGGATTTTTTTCCTGATAACAGGTATTTGCCATTACAGATTTACAAATTCTTTCACTCATGCAAGACATCTCGTAAAACACCAGTAAAGGTGTAGTATACAAATGTCCTATTTCATGATATTCAAAGTCCATAAAATACAGCAGCAGTAGGGATGATGAATTGTTGCTCTAAGAAAGAAGAAAACTCCTCATGCAGGCCTAAGTTAGGCATAATTGGGTACCAAAGGCCAGAGACTGATGTGGGCCATGATAAACTAACTTCATTTTGGTGAGCTGCTTGGGAAACACGCAGCTAGTGATGGAGTAATGACAGAGCAACAAATGTCAACAGATTCTCTGGACTATTTCACCATTTTTTACAATGCAGTAGCACAAATAAACAAAAAATAGAAATTCTAACTCATCTCCAGCTGAAATTAATTGAAAGATGGAACTTTTGTACTTGAGTTAATGTTAAGTCCTCTTCTAAGCATAAAAAAAAACAACTCTACCTCCACCTATTGCTTTCAAGCAATAAGAATTTATTTAGAAATATGAATGTGAAAAATTATCTCCTATTTTGTATAATCTTCAAAGATACAATGCCATTTCTGTGCTATTTTTCCCAAATACAGTGCACTGCTTTCATCTACACACAATGTGAGGATACTAGAAAGTTATTTAAATTATCAGAAGATCAAATGAATAATAAAATTTAAGTACTGAATCAAAGCCTTCACATTTTTCTCAACTACATTTGCAAACATACTGTATGATAACAATATGAAAGAGTACAAAACAGCTCATGTATGTTCAGACATACAGATTAACACACAATACTGCAGAGATGCTCTGACAATGCACTAGATCTTATATCTTCTCTCCAGCTGCTGGCCACACTTCTCTTGCTGCAGCCCAGGATGGACTGGCCTTCTTGGCTGCCAGTGCCCACTGCTGCCTCATGTCCAGCTTCTCAGCCACCAACACCCCCAAGTCCTCTGGGGGGAGCTGCTTTCCAGCACCTCATCCCCCAGCCTGGATTGACAGTGAGGGTACTATCAACGTGAGTATGAGCCTCTTACTTCTGAGGCTGCTCCTGACTTAGCTGTTGAACAATGACCAATTGATCCCACTGGTGCAGGGAAACAAGGGAAAAACTAAGGGTGTTTTACATGTTTGAAACATTCTATACATAGTGCTGACACATTGCTGAAATAAACAAAACAAATAGAAGTTGTTATTTTTGCCTCTATTTCCACAGTACTTTAAGCTACACTGAGATGAGTGAGATCAACGAGGTGTAATGAAAGGAAACAAGATCATATTTAAAAGAATGGTATAAAAGTCAAAAGGGTTATTGCTTAATTCAGCTTTAGGTTTAACACAGAAGAAAAATACCCATAGTAAAAACACCAATTGCCTAATTCATCCATATATTGATTTCCAAAAGGCAACATTTTAAAATCTTGGCTATTGCTTCCAAATTACACACTTTCAGAATCCATCTGAAATATCAGGAGGGAAAAGAGCAAAGAGCAATATACTTCTCACCACACTAAGAAGTTTTCCTTCAGTGGGAAGACATCCACTGATGCCTAGGAATATTATTTTTAAGTAACGTGCGACGTGCTTGTTATTACAACTGCTCCTAGCACCTGCTGAAACTTGCAGCTGAGAAGTCCTAACAATTTAAAAATAACTGAATCACAGCTTACTTTTAATTTCAAATAATATAATCACCTGTACTCAGTATTACACATATTTAGACAAGCTGCCTGTCTGTTGCAAACCACCTCTTTCCCTCTGTCATCTCAAATTTGACATTTTTCAATTCCAAATATGCAGATCTTTTTCCTTGAATGACTTGTCATTAGAACTGTCAAAAATGTTAATTATTTATGTATATTGCTTTATTATTAATCTAGCAAGATCTTCAGATATCCCACTGTAACTGTTTGCTCATGCAGTCACTCCACTGCCAAGCCTAGTTTTCACTGCTGTTGGTTTGATGCCTTTTTACATATATCAGACCCTTATCTCCTGTGGACTGTTGTCCACATAGTGGCTATTTCCCTAGTTGTGCTTGTTCTTCAAACAGTTTATAAGGTTCATACTATTTAATCATTTAAGGCCACAATAATTACTAAAAAAAAAACAAAAAAAAATTTTCTATAACCACTGATACATTCCTTAAAACAATCCCTTTCTCCCCCTACCCCAACCCTCCACACTTGTGAAAATTTGGTTTCAAATCACTAGTGAGGATATTTGTTAACTGTTTTTTAATTTAATATCTTAATGGGTGAAATGTGAATATACATCAAACCAAGTCTTCATTAAGAACTAGCACAGATTGTACATGATAGTCATTAGCAGGAACTCTTGCATCTCCTGTGATTTTTTCAAAACAAATTTGTCACATCAAAATTGCACTAGTGCAGAAAGATGCAAATGCACCACAAACAGCAGTAAGATTTGCAAATGAAATATCAAAAAAACCCCACCACACACCAAAACCAACCACCCCGATACATAGTTTGCTTGATTTCTGCCACAGCACTTGCCTTTCAAAAAGGAACTATATCCACAGAGCACCGTGGCTTGGCAAGATTTAAAATAAGTTCTTACAAGCTGTTGTTATAGGAGAAATTAATTGATTAATAGCAGCAAAGTTTCAAGAGTCATGTGAGGTCTTTTGCACACAAGATTGCATTAGCAAAGACTTAGAAGCCTTGGATGAAAGCCAATGAAAATAATGAACCTGCTACTCTGTTTCCTGCTTTTTTCCCAGATGCCTTTAGTCATGACTTGTTTATTTTGCTGATAACTTCCTCTGGGCAGGAGAAGGTCTTGTGGGGTTGGGGCTGATAGATTTTTTAGGCTAGAGACTCTCAGATTAATGTGGGTTTTGTTGTTGTTTGCGGTTTCAGGCTTAAGGTTTTTGTTTTGGTTTTTTTTTTCGTTTGGAGTTTTTTTATTAATATACACACACCATGTGGAAGCAGGGGATGAAGTCAGAGCTTTATCCTCTTGACAAGTCTGACAAATGCTGTTCAAAAACTATACCACTAGATCCATGTGTCCAGTTGGAATGTCTTCTGGACTAAATCTGATCAGAGAAGGCTTATGAGAGCTTATGTATTACAGATAAAATATGACTTGACATAACCTTCAAGCTCTTGCTGTGCCAAAGAAAAAAAAAAAACAGGGGTGTGAAAGTTTTGCAAACTTTGTTTTGGAATAAACCAAAATAATTGTTAAAAGTATCAAAAAAGAAGGTAACAGTAAGCACATTTTCTAAGTCTAAGATCCCGGGACATTTGCATAATTAACTGATTAAGGGATCACTAAAACATCCATGTAGAAAGGATACTTGACAGGATGGCTGCCTCACTAACCAGCAAAACACACTCAAAAAACATATAAAATTCATTTTAAACAATTATTCTGAATATACTACTCGGGTTTGACACATTTTAAGTGATAATCTATTTCTATTGATTAATCTTAAAACAATTAATACATTTTGTATTTGAAGTTTTACTTGAATTACTGAAGACATATCAAGTTCTGCACTTGGAATCTGCACTTCAAGTTCCCAAAGCATTTCTTGTTTAGTATATTCTTTGTTACAGGCAACAGATATCCTACAAGATTAACAGACAACTCCAAAGAATCCAAGAGGAAGTACACAGTTATACGCCAATGTCAAGATGAAAATTTAGCAGCACTGAATTACAACAGGCATTTTTGAACACTGGAACAGTTCAGTATTAGCAATAGTAATAAAGTAAAACCACATAGGTTTCATCCAACATTTGTCTTCATACAATTTTTTTTGTTTTTAAAAGCTAACCAATTCTAAACCAAAAAAAAAAAATAGTATTTTTCAATCAAGTTATTATAAAAGCTAATATAAAACTATAATTATCATGGTTACTACCTATCATGTCAACAATAATAAAGATGAATTAACATCAAATATTACACAGCATTTACTTTTCAAAAGCATGTTATTTTTTTCAATATAGTCCTACATTATAGAAAACTTGACCATTTAATGATGTGAACTACATGCCTTAACTCTGGAAAAGACTTCATTATAATTTGGCACCCAGAATCCCAATAACAGAGAAGCAACAAGTAAATAAGAACAACTGAAAATCCCCTATACCAACAGCTCTGCAAATAGTGGAAACAGTTCTAGTGGGTATAGAAACTCCTTTCTCCAAGACAATTTGTTAGAAAAAACAAGCTAAGTGTTCCATGACTTGTCCAGGTGCATTACTGTAGAGAGGAAGACTATGCAAGAGAGTCTGGTGACTGACAAAATAGCATTCGAGAGAAAAAATTACTGAAAGAAAAATTCTTCCACTTCTCCACACCCCCAATTAATCAAACTCATTTATCTCTTTCATATTAATCCTGTCACTATTCCCCAAAGTCTTCTCCTACACAAGTGTCAATCTGTCAAAATGCTTTCCTCCCCTGCAGCTTCACACTAAACCCCACTCCAGACAAAGCTCCCATTTCCTCAGCAACCTTCCCACTGATATTACTTTGGAACTCTCTGAAACCACCCCCCCTCTCTCAAGAAAAAATAAGCACCCAGAAGTCTCAAACTGAAGGTCACTTCACCTCCATTTTAAGCATTTCCTGGAGTCTGGCTTCTGGGTTTTGTGTTTGTGGAAGGATTTTTGTTTGGTTTGTTTTCTTTGTTGTGTTTGGGGATTGTGTTAAGAAGTTAGTATTACCTGAACTTTCTTACATAGCCTTGGCAAAGTAGGGGATGCCATCTTCAATAATTACCTTGTTTACTGCTTATTTACATGTACACTGCTCCACTGGAATTTATATTTAGACATTAATCTTGGACAAACCCAAGGTAATTATAATTTTAAAATAGACTAACTGAAAATTTAATATTAATTTCCAGTTTAATATTTAGTATTTTATATTTATATTTTTGTATTTTGTATTCTGGAAAATTATTCATAGTTATATGTATGCACATATATAATGAAAGCTCCATCAGTTGACAGCTTTTTTGTGAACAATTGGGAATGCTCATTGGATAGAAGATTTTGGAGCAGTGCTTCTTTTTGAATCTTATTGTGACATGACATTTGACTGAATACCACGATTATGAACAAACCCTACATGATGAACAAATGTTTTACACTTTTCCATGTGAGCGACATGGCTAGTTATGTGCACTGTTCATTTTAATGAGTGGTTCTGTCATGGAAAATAACAATGTATTCATGGTTCAATAAATTAGTCTGTTGATTAACCAGACCTGACAGATTTTAACCTCTAATGTTTTAATCCTCTGCCAGTATCAATGATGCAATTTCTACTAAGCTAAATATTTAAATTTGAAAGAATAATTTTTGTTTTCATCAACTGGAAAAAAAAAAGCTTTATGGATTAACTATTGCAAATTGTATCCCATTAAAAATTTATGTAACAAATTGGGAACTGTGTATTCCAACTACTAGTTTATATAATTCAACTGAATTTTATATTTTTATACAGAACTGAATTATACATTCAAATTATCGGCAAAAGAGATTAATGTATCTTGCAGAATGAATAAGCATTAAAAAAACAACTCAGTCTTATCAGTGATATGTGATGATATGTATTTGCATGCACACCAAAACTGTGTGCACATAAAACATTCCTCTATGCTGCTAAATCTTACTTTTTTTCTCCTACTATCAAATTTTTAACTTAAAAGTCTGGAAATAAAACCAAGAAAATATTTTTCTACAGTCTACCACACCACATCAGCTATTAGTAGTAAGCATACAAACAACAGGATTTTTATTATATTGGACAAATTATAATGATAAATAACAGATTTGGCCTATTAGAATATAGGCACTGTCACAAGGACAGATGAGGAAACCATAAGCCTACTGAAATAGGGGACAGCATTTACCACTTTCTAAGACTTCACAAATACATTAAATATTCCAGTATTTTCACATATTCCTTTCCCCATTCTAATAATAACTTAGCTATAAGGTATATTTTGCTCTAGCGAATTTTGCTAAATTGAACACATTTCCTTATATGTAAGGCAAGCAATTTTTAAGCATTTGTAGTGAAAAAGACCGAGTATTTTATTTTTACAGATAGAAAAAGTTGGGCTCTGTTAGAGCTGCAAATATTTTCCTAAAGAAATATTAAATTTCTCTTTTCTTACCATTAATAAGTATCAAGCTAAGAGCACAAACAATTCATTCTGTGTCAGCTTTCAAAAACAAAGGAGTTGTGTTGTCAAATATATACATTTTTCGCACTCTGTTTCTAAACATGCTGCAGTACTTTTTCTTATATTCCTTTCACAGACTCTCTTAACACAGATTTCTTGACTATAAGCAAGTTTCATCACAGAATTACTTTTCTCCTTTTTTCATCCCACAGCCCCCCTTCAGAGTAGCTCGAAGTTGTTTTTCCCAAGTTATATTCAGACTTACTAGCATATGTTTTCAGTACAAATGTGTATCAAGGCTTTCTGAGTTATCTTAAGAATTGAGCAAGTGAGGATTTTTTGGCTTTCTTGTCCTTCCCTACTCAGAATATCAAGCACCACAATTGGATTAAAAAAAACCCCAAATATATGACAACAGATTTTGCTCTTCAGTAGCTTCCAATCTACACTAAGTGGACAAAGTATGGGCAGAGTAGGAATTTAGAGAAACAGTTATTCTTCATAAGTAGCTTGTTTTCTTCTACAAGGTACATACAAGCAGAAGAAAACCAATCTTCATGTATTCCATTATGCCTCAACTGAAGGCTAGTAAATAAATTAAAAGTACAGAATTCTTTATAACAAGGGGCTCTGTATCATCCTCAACTTCAACAACCTGCAGTTTAGATACTTCTAAGTAATTGGTATCAATGTTGTTCAATAGATGTGTCTTAATTTGTGTAATAACTTCCAGAGTTCATGTTTAGGCAACCATAACATCTTGAATCCATGCAGATCACACCCATTATATGATTTATCAATAGGCACTTTTATTTTTAAGCCAATTTAGTGATATTTTCAATTTCTCAGACACAGTACTGTTTAGTCAATATCTTTCTCTTTTCCGTGTTCTTCCTAGTTGCATACTACCATCTTACACTTCCCAGTTCTCTCCGGTCACAGTGCATTACAAAAAAAATAAATATATTTTCCTCAAATGGAAACCTTTCCAAAATTATCATCTTGGTTATGCTGCTGTGTATGTTCCTTATTTTTAATTTACAAATTTTCAAGATTGTGTGGCTCATGAATTTCAAATTACAGACTGGCCTTTTCTCTCTTGTGCTGGATTCTATTTCCCTTCTGAAATTTAGTAGGGGTAACTGAACACTAGGTTGAATTTCTCAAATGACTCATCTGCAAGAGGGTTGGCTCCCTCCCTTTTCCTACATAATAATAGTGGTTAATTTAGAGAGTGACATGACTGGTAATCCATCACTCCATTTTTATTTTTTACATCAATATTGATTTTTAAACTTGAATCTCAGGAATGCCATATTAAATTAACCAGCCAGCATACATCATAGGTACAACTGTCACTGTAGGCTGGGTCTACCAGACACTGAGGAAGTTCCTAGCAACTTCTTACCAACTCCATCTCTGTAGCCTCCTGACTACCAAAACCTTGCCATGAAAACCCAATAGGGTGTGGGGATGGGGAAGAAGTACTACCATAATGTCCTGGCTTCAGGTAGAGAGCAGGGGGTAGTGAGAGAGAAGCTGCAATTGCCAGCTGGGGTTAGACCATAACACATGCTTAACTTAGCAGTCTCTGCCGGTCCCTTCTATATAGCAAAGCCTGGGATGTAAGCAGTGCTAAGATGGAACCACCTTCCAAAACATGCAGGTTATAGTCACATTTATGTTACCTCTATGTAGCATTTTTGCATTTATTGAAGTTCTGCTTATGTGCAATTGCACTCCATATGGTCAGCTGGAGATTTCACAGCTGGATGCTCTAAAGAAGGCTTAAAGGCTGCACAGCTCAGAAAAAACCCCAAAACATTCTACTGAGCATGTGTGCATTGTTTCTGCATTAGCAAGAAAATATTTTAGGATTCCCCTAGTCTGATAGTTTTGTAGCTTTCCTAGTAATTTAATGTCATGTTAGACTAAAAATTAAAACAGAAAACACTGTTTCCATTTTTGTCACTTGTGAATGTTGTGGTCATTTTTTTCCATGCTCCAGCTTTAAGACTTTACTGTATACCCTTAGGATAACACAAGCACTATTTACCTTACTTTAGAATAAAACATTTTTCCCCTTAAGACTTCAAAATTGTGGCATTTGGAGAGAAACTCCATGGTTAAAAACACAGAAGTCCTGCCTGTAAGTGACCACTTCCCTTTAAGATTACAATTCAAACATACTTGGTTAAATCTAGAGGCATCTCTGCACAGAAAGATACAGGAAACCTCTTTCCAAGGGCACAGATGGAGTCCCATTCAGGGATCCCTGGCACATATACATTATTTCACCCACACCACCTAAATTCCACCCTGCTGGATAACAGTCAAATACATCTTGGTCTCTTGTTTAACTATTGGGAGATATTTAATGGAAGAATGGACATAAAATAATTCTTTCTTTTTTGGTGTGTGTAGCCCTATTTTGCATGAAACCAAGCCTCAAATCCAGGCTTAAATAAATGGCTTTGTATTTATCAGTTTCTCTTACAACTAAGGGTCCCTCTGGTAAACAGGAAAAAAATTAGAAGCAGTTTCAAATGCCTCTTTTATGAAACCAATTCCTAGGAAATTATCAATCTCAAGGAAAATTTAATCTGAAATACATAAAGAAAACATAAAGCAGCAAAGAAAAGTTGTTCAGAATCAACTCAAGGAAGATCATATAAAACGAATGGAAAACCCAGGTTCACATTAGGGTTTGTAATGCTACTGTTCCAGAGTTAGTAAAAAATTCAGTTCCCCCCCTCACCCCAGTGAGTTGCTTTTAATTGAGCAAAGTATTATGCCAACATAACAACAGATTTTTACAGTGGCTGACAGAACAGTCAGAGAACCATATTTGACATAAATAATAAATCCATGTAACCAAAAAAAGCTGATGATTGAAAAATGTTATGGCTTCAACTTTTGCAGCAACATGTATGGAATTAGATGCCTGGCACAATTCCACTAATGTCGGTTTAGATTTCCAGTGGCTCATTGCTCTGATTGAATTACAGAGACCAAAGTTTGCATTATCAATCCCTATTGCTCCTGTTACCCGAGTACAGAAGAAGATTGATGTAAGAAGTTTTTAACTAGATATGGCCATTACTTTTTCAATATTTAGTGACAGATTTAATTTGCACTAGTAAGATAGGAATTCACCTCCATCAGGTTTAAGTTAAGACTTGGAAATCTTTTTAAATTGAGTTTTTTAATTATCCGAATTAAGCACTTAGCACAATTTCAATATTGTGACTACTTTTCTGGAAATTATTACCTATGTAATTCCTCTCTGATTCTGGAATAGACACAGGTTCATTATTGCACATTTCCTTCTAAGACAGGTTAGTTTTCATAAAGGCAAAATAATGAGGATGTCTTTTTATCCTCCAAAAAGAATTTTTTCTTTATTGCTTACACTTGGAAATACAGAATATGAAAAAGACCATAATTCAAAATAGCAAGAATACTAATACTTGACAACTCCATCTACATGTCAAATACATCATTCACATTTGAGCTTAAAAAACAAACAACAAAAATAACACACACCAAAAACACACATACAACTATTTCAGTTTCCTGAAACTTCAGAAAAACAAAGTATCACACTTCATAATTCTTCTTAAAAGAACAGTACAGCAAACTATAACTTATGTAAACTAAAACACTAAAAATTAAGAGGCTGATTTTAAAAATCAGTATGTACAGCAGTGTATTATGTTCCCATTATATTTGATGTACTGCATACAGCAGCAAGTGTAAGTGCACTTAAATACTGTTCCTGTCTGACGTGGATTTGGCCCTCTTTCTACTGTACATGGGAAAAGATTTTTAAAAGATGCTGAAAGGAAATTAAGTCAAATAAGATGTACTGTATGCTGTGAACAAAACAGCTGCACAACTTCTCAAACAAAGCCTATTTGTGGCAGGAATCCTTTTATATTCAGCAAAATACTGTTAATAGATTCAAGCCACATAATTGCAAATGGTTCCATTCAGTTATTGTCTTGAACACCACACACAGACAGAATAGTACAAATGCAGTTTAAGTTAAATAAGTTACCACACAGAAACAGCAATCAATAAATAGCCTACTGCTAATCCATCCCAGCAAGAATTCTTTCTATCCTTTTCTGCAACTCCTCTACTTCCACTTTGATGGAGGGACTAACAACAGGTCAACACTAATCCATCCAAAATTAGTACTATTTTTGTAGTCCTGTACAATCTGACAGTCAAGGGAACACAAAAAGGGGGCCTCTGTCCTTGTAATAGCCACAAAATGTGTGTCTTTACTGAAAACACCCTAGCACTCCTTCCCCCCTATAAATTAAAGCTCACAGGGTTCCAAGGATCTTCATACATCAAAACCCTATACAGGAGAACAAGAAGGAAACAATTTCACCTCTCAACACAGCAGCTTCACCATGCCTACTGCTAAACCTGAAAAACCTTATGTGACCCAGTCTTACTATTCAAGATAGTTAGGAGAGAGGTTTAGAAGGTCTACTGAATAAGTAGGTTTGATTTTTGTCACTAATGTTATTGTTTCTCCTTAAAACCCTGACATGGCTTTGTATTCAAAATGAAGGAACACATACCCCTACTCTGACAAACTCTCCTGCATGTCATGACAGTCATGAACTGCAGCCCATTCTCACTTTACTAGGGGTTCACAATTATATAACAAGTGCTTTACTGGTTCAAGCCAGTGGCTTACCTAACCCAGTTGTGGCAGCACAATGGGACAGTTTAGTGAGAACACACTAACTTCAGATTTTTAAGTTAATGTCTTGTATAAAACTACTCAGTAAAGGATAATTGAAGATGTACTGGAAGATTCACCTTTGCCTAGTCCTTTCAGCATCCCTTTCTACTCACTACTCACAAAATTAACTTATCCTTTTTTGAACATGTTGGTGCCATCTCCCATAAATATCCTGTGGCACTGAAATCCAAAACTTCGCTATCCAGTGTGAACTAGTATTTTGCTTTCATCTGGTTTATAGATTTTTGCTCATTTCAGATGCCCCTAGCACTGGCATTGTTTGCCAACCAATTCTCCTTTTGCCCGAGCACTGAAATGATCTTGGAAGCTTCAGAAACATCCCCTGTTCTTTCCTCTTCAGGCTGAAGAGCTGAGGGGCTCCTCTGATCTCTCATCACTAGCATCTGTTCCACACAGATTAATATTACCAACTTTTCTGTCTAATTTCACCAAATCTTTCTTGAAATTAAGAGGACAGAACTGCACACTGTGGTCAAAAGGATGTTGCAAGAGTTTTGTTGATATGACCACCAAAAACTGTCCTGCATATTCTTAAAGAAAAACTTGCTTACATTTGTTATTGATAACTGGGGACAAAAGAATTAGAGTTTATATGAGTATCAGAGAATGTTAATTTAACTAGAGGGCTTTGTTGCTTCCAAGTCCTAGTAGCCTGCATGGTTTGAGAGAAGAATGCTGTTGTAATGGTAATATGGATTTTTAATAGAAAAACAAAAACCACAAAAAAAAAAAAAAACCAAGAACAAAAACAGAAATTTGTCACCTCTCTAAATCATGTGAGCTTCAGAAAATCCCATCACTGAGTTTTACCAGTTGTATCAATAAGGTCCAAACCAAGATGCCACGTGCAAACTTGGATAAAACGACAGAACATCTGCACAATAAAATCCTAAAATTCAGCCTTTTTAAAAATTGTCACTTTCTGATATATGATGCAGATGCAGCCTTATAATCACTGACATCTGTTTTCCATTTACTACAAGATTTAAAAGGATAAATCTCACTCTTTATGAAGTACACAGTGTTTGAAGGGGTATGATATACAACTATTTCATAAATGAAGACTTATGGTAACATTCTTCAGCAAATAGCTTTTTATGTTTATTATATGCCCTAAAAAGATAATTAAGTAGATTGTATTGGAATACAATCAACATAAGTGATCCACAACATGTAATAAAGCAGACAGTCATACTGGTGGCATGCCAATATAACCTCTACTTAGCAGACAAGGCTATATAGTAACATCAGTTGGTTCACTTTTTTATTCTTTGAGAGTTTTTGTGGTTGGTTGGGTTGGGGTTTTTTCCCCCCAATTGTAATTTTGTGCACAAAAATTAAGAATTAGACTTCACAGCTGCATTGAAGATGACTCAGCTAAGAAAAGGAAGCACCAAGCAAAAACTGATTAACCAACAAAAAAAAAAAGATATAAAACTAGAACTACTTCAAGCATTCTCTTACCTTCAAAAACATGAATAGACAATTATGTGTTTTATTAACATGAAAAAAAACAAAACATGACAGCATAAAAAGAAATAACTGCCCTTAAAAGTTTTATCTGGCATATCTATACAAAAGTTGCTTTACAAATATTTACATAAACTATGTACCATCCACTAGTTATTCCAGGTAAGTGAACATTATAATCTCATTTAACTAATTAGAACTACTCACTGCCATAAAACTCAGCATATGCTGCAGTGCAGAGATAATAAAAATGAGACTAAGATAGATTTATAATTCCTATAAAAGTTTCAATTCTATAGCAGTTGTAATAAAAAAAGTAGTACCAGGCTCCTGTTTTACCATATTTTTTAATTCTCCACACAGCTAAAAGGTTCATAATTAGATTTTGGGTTTTTTTGTTGCTGGTGGGTTTTTTGTTTTAGATTTAGGCACCACAATTCAAATAGTGTATTTTGTCATCAACAACACAGTCAATGACAGGGAAAAATAGATAAAAATATCAAGTACTACATTAGCTTAAATGCATCACTGAGCTATTTGGACTAATTCTTGAGTTTTTTTAAACACCATAACTTTGCATATAAATGCATTAGATCAGAAGAGTTTGGAACAGTATCAACACAACAGTTCCTAGAATCCTTTCTATGCACAGGTTAACTCCACACTTGCAGTATTCCTCTTCAAGTGATAAAAGACAGCAATCACCCTCTGACAGATTGCAAGTGGATAAAGATCAAGAGGCTTTTTCCAAGACAAAGAGAAAAATTATCCTAATTCAGAACATATGAAATCAAAGGGACTTTACTAGATGAAAGCTAATAGTTGTAAAATAAAGTTTTAGCTAACCCAAATGTTGTTTCTCCGAATCATTTATAAAGTCGGAAAATTCTAAATTCTCCAAGTTTTTGCAAACCTAATTCATCTTCTCATTAAAGCAGATACTATTAAAATAAGAAAAGAAACCCAAAACAAGTACCTGTCATCTTATGAAAACCTCCATTCAGAAAGGCAGGACTTAAATCCCAGCACAAGCTTACATACAATTCAACACTAGATCAGCTTCTCAAATTTAGTTTATAGCATTATGACTAAGGAGAAGCTGAATTGATTTTCAATTCAAGTGAGAAATCAAGTTAACCTCAACCTCCCAGCAGACAAGTACCTTCTAGTAGAGTATGAGAAAAATATCTAAAGGTTTCTCTGGTTAACACAAAACTCTGTTGCTAACATAACAAAAATAACACCGTAGAAGTCCAATTTTCCATCCAAATATCACATTTTCCAGGATGACAGTGTCCTTTCCCACCTGATGAGGATCCAGTATGATATATTTGACATTTTCAGACTGCAATTTAGAGGAACTGGAAACAATGCAGTTATTTTGACTTCTCACAAGTACAACCACTTCCTTGACAGGTTACATCACTAGACTCACACCACACTGCTCCCACTTGCAGTTTAACATCCTTATAAGCATCATCAACAAGGCCACAAATGTGTCATGACCTAACTACAATTAATTTACCCCTTCCTGATCGTTGTTTAGCAATCAGCAAACCGAAGCATGAAAGCCAAAAGACACCAAATATTGAGCACCATGTAGGAAACTCTTCATGTGACCATGCTACTAAAGTGTGGCTGTGGATCATACAGTGTAAATGAAACCTAAGAAATGAAAGTTCATTACCTTCAAACTACACTGAAGAAACTATCCTTCTGTTACAATCTACACGAGAGACTAAAAGATGGACTGTACATACTTTTTCCTCTTACACCCACTCCCCTCTTAGGAAGGGCAGCATTGAAAGTCAATGGGAACTTCAAATTCAGTTCTAATTTACTTGAGGTGTGAAGATCACACTGCAAAACAGTAGGTATTTCTATGCAAAGTTATATACATAGAATAAATGCTCTTCAATTTCATAATGGCTAGACAGAGTATGAAAACCATTTGAAGGCCAGGCTCCTCAAAATATTAAGCTTGAGAAAATCCAAAGTATTACTGGGCTCTCCAATATATTATTACTATTCCTGTTACTTACCTAAGGGTTTTAACCTGAGGAAAAAAAAAAAAGACTGCATCTGATCCACTTAACATTTCCCATGCTAAAACTCTGCTTGGAAACAATGCTTCCACATGAGGTAGGGCTGGAAATCAGCTAGGAAAAGGACTTGGATTATTAGTAAAATCTCTACACATTTTGCTGAATGTTTCATAAATAGATGCTTTCAGAAAACTGATGAACACTGAATATAGTTGTTGAAAAGACTGAGATCAATACGCCCTGTTCTTCAGTGAAGTTACAGCTATGGACCTCAACTCTGAAATATTAAATAATTCGTGACTGTTGAAATCTTCCTAATTTGCTTGATAAAATCTAAAACTCAGGAATACACACTGTCTTTTCTACTCATATATCAAAACTGATCAAATCACTGGTCATTTCTAGTAGTTGTATCACACTGGCTGACAATCTGAGGCTAAAAGACTTGCATACATAGAAGGGGAAAATGCAGATTCTTTAGCATATTTTAAGCCAAAAAAAAAAAAGGCCAAGCCAAGCAACAACAACAACAAAAAACCAAACCAAAACAAACAAAACCACACTATTTCAAACAAACACACACCCCCCATACAAAACTGCAACAAAACAAACCACAAAAACCACAACCCTAACAATCTATACTGTTGAAAATTCCCTTAGATTTGTTTTATTTAAAAAGATTAGCTCTCTTATTCCAAAATTGTTAGGTTGTTTTGCTATGCACTAGATCTATATTTATATACCCTTTTGATACCTCAAGTGGCTTGACTCAGCTGTAGAAAGTGACAACCCTTCTAACCATTTTCAGGAAACAGGACTCAGAAAAGGTTTTGATCATTTTTAGTGTTCTAATATCACAATTTTTGAAATAAAATCCTCCCAACCTCATCAGCATATTTTTTTATGGAGTGAGCAATTCAGTATTCATGATGAGCACTGGCTATCTCTGTAGCTACTACTACGTATCACATTAATAAAATAAAAAAAAATCCTTTACCAATAACTGAGGTAGAAGTATTCATAAATATTTTAACTTCTATGGGCATTTTATAATGCTAAGTACTGTCTGAATTAAGGAATATACATCCATTTATTCATGTAGATATTATAGTCAACTATTAACAACATAAGCAGATAATGTCATCTTCCAATTAATTTTTATTACAAATTCTAATAAAATCCACTATTCATGCAAGTTTCTAAAATGGGAACAAAGAATTGCCATATAAATGGAGTTTAAAGTTGGCAAACCTATTCTTCACTACAGTTTTGTGCATCTTCCTCCTCAGCTACCTAGAAGTGGTCTTCTTCAGATAACCTCAAATCATACCCTGCTGGTTTAGTACTGCATCCATTACAAATCTAAAACCTCTCTCCCTGATTCTGCTTCTTTCTTCCCTCCCACCCTTTTTTTTTTCCCCCCAAGGATCAACCCTTAGGCATTCCATGCATCTCACAGCAAACCAACACAAGCATGTCTTGATGATTTTGAGCACAGCATGCTTCTGTGAACAATGCAGCAACACAACACCCCTGCATTTTGCTTTCAAAGAGTACACAAGAGCGCATCCTGCTTCTCAGATAAATGTTTCAGCAGTGTTATGATAAACTGGTTTACAACATGTTCAACAATGAAAAGCACTCTTATTTATACTTAGTTTTCCCTATATCTCTCAAAACAAATGCCATTGTGATCAGTGGTTTTGTGTGCTACACTCTAAAGCAGAGTTAACCACGTGAAGTGTGCACTTCTCAGGTTTGTTCCACATCTATGGGTTAGGACTACCTGCAAGGGAAATCACCCTTGCACCAATTTCCTCCTCATGAGCTTACAGCTCATTAGGGAAACAAGAATAAACTTCTAAATGTGCCTTCCAAGGGGGAAAAAAACCCACAAAAACAAACAATAAACCATAACACAAAACCAAACACCACACACACTCAAAAAACCCACCACTATTCCCTTCCTGCCCAAAAACCAGATCCCTGGACCAAAACGAAGTAACAAACCAAAACCCACCAAACTACAAAACGAACTATATTAAAATGTAATGCCATTTTACAAACTAAAAAACTATTATTTTTATGGGTTTGGGTCTAATAATTACAAAAAACCACAAAAATAAATTAAATTCTAAAACCAGCTTGATAGATGTTCCTAAAGTTCCTAGAAGTATTCTAAGTTAGATTTATTTATTTGCAACTAAATAATATCAGCCTGAGGTCCATATGGCATCACCTACGAAGTCTCTTGCTTTTCTACAGAAGATACTGTTCTGCAGAACACAGCAAACATCTGTGGGAGGTTGATAACCACAAAAGCTGAGTAGAGTTGATGCATTTACAACTTCAGATAACACACAGTAATAGATGGAAGAGATTTAACAGAGCTTCAGGAAAGCAGCTTTACTCTATGAAGAAAACAGTGAGGCTGTGGATCATTTTGCTGGCCATTCCTAGCACAACAGCTTTTAAGATATTTCTCTAAGACAAAACCAGACAGGCATTTAATTTTTATGCTTGGCTTGCTCCCAGTACTCTAGGGCAATCTCATCATAAACTGTATTGAGCTTAGTGTTTCTTTTTTTTTTTCTCTCCATGCACTTCATTTTACTTTCATTTTTAAAAGACATTTCTTCCCAGACAGCTATGTGCTGAAACAGCATCTGTTTTGAAGCATGACAGCAGTTGACAATCCTACTAAAACATGGCCTATACAGTTCATACTTGCTTTGCCTCATGTTACTCAAAGTGCAACTAGCCCTGTAATTGTTCTTAAAGCCACACAGTGTTGATTCCAACAGTGATATGGACATAATTAAGTCTGAATTACAGATAAAAGTGTAAGAGTTATTTTGGAGCTAAGACAATTTATGTGGAAGAATATGCATCAGGCTCAAACACCCTTAATTTGACCATGCTTTCCCTATAATATTTGAGCTCTTTCATGTAAAACTAAATCAGAAATTCAGGACAGAGTACAGAAGATCCAGCAAGGATTTGGAGCAAGTGAAGTAAGATGCCTGGTCTTAAATCCTATGTTCATACATATAAATACATTGTGTATTATATACAATAAAATTCATGTACTATAAAAATACATAAGTATGACTCCCAATGCATAAAAATGCTGCAGTCTCTTCTGAAGTTGGAATTTTCTGTGCAGGTGCATTTTTCAGCTAGTTATGCCATCCAGGTTTAAGAGTTCTGGTTGGGAAACCACAACAGAAATACCATGCCCCAGCTAACCACCTGCCTTTCCAAAAGCCTAAATACAGCCCAGTGTTATGCTGACCTGGCCTGCATGGCTTCTGCACTGAATTTAGACTCTAATAGCTTGTATTCTACAAGCAATGATTTAGAGTAATCTGAAAACAAATCTGTATGATATTTAAATAAACAGCTGTAAAAATAAACCTAGAATGGAAGATTCACAAAAGCAACACTATGCAGCAGTATATGTTTCTAACCTTCTCTTTTAAAGCATGATCAACAGAACAGGTCAGAACAACATGACAGCTGACTTAGCAAAAATGTCACAACTTTGCAGATGAACATGCTTAGTTGGCAAATAATACATGCTTCTAATGCTTCTGGGATAGTTGCTACCTATGCAAAATCCTTGAGATTCAAGATCAACCTTGCAGGAAGCCAAACAGTGTTGGCAACAGCACATGGAAGAATCCAAAAGCCATGTAACATTGTTAACTGGAGAGAAAAAAAAACAGCATCTGAAATGGGAATCTACAAAAATGATGTAGTGCTGATTTTGTGTATGCTAGAGCCCTCTCAAGGAAATCAAACAGAAGAAACCAAATCAAAGCAATGAAGCTACAGCATGGGAGTTGCCACGTTCCAAAGACCCTGCCAAAAAACATTAATATCGCACTGAAAACTCCAAATTCTAACTAATCATATTAACATAGTCATTAGACACTGTCAATGGATAATTAAATATATTTGCAGTTTTTGCAGCCTTTAGTGCAAAGAATGGCATTTGTCCAGGTAACCAAATGTTCACAGGGGGAGGCATCAGCTTTTTCAGAGAAATATCTTTCAGTGAAACTGTTTAATGTAGCCAACTAACAGCAGTGATTCTTTCACCACTTGCATATTTTGCCACGAGTCCTGGATTCTTTTGCTATCCTCTACAGAAATAATAAAACCATGTGGGCAGGTGACATCTTGTAAAAATAAGCAATTTAGATTAAAAAAAAAACAAAAAAAAAACCAAAAACAAAAAAAAAATAACCACAAAAGCAAGACATGCAACAGTGAATGCAGCATTTCCCAAGTTCAGAGAATGACACTGCTTCTCTTAGAATTAAACAAGTTTTTTGCACAAAAAATATCTTCATTTTCTATATATTATTTATTATTAATTCAAGTATGGAGAGTATTAAAACATTAGTGTTCCCTCTTGATTCCAGTCTACTGCATCTGTTGTTCTTGAGGGAAAAGACCTCCTTTCAATAGGCACTACAAAACAGTCTCACATGAAGCCATCATCATGGGGCAACTAAATCATTATTAGCCAAATAATGGGACTTCATTTAGACACAAGCCAAGCATACTTATTTTTTCAGTTTTAATTCTTCATATAAGCAACTTAGAAATCAGAACTTATAAAATATTTAGTTGGGTTTTACAACCCTTGGTCCCCCATGAAATGGATTACAAAGCAGGAGGAGCATGGTTTCAGTTCTCAGTCAAATCAATTCCCCTCAGGAAACCAATCTCAAAAGAGAAAATCACTAGTGTGTACATGGGCACTGCTGCTCATAGAAAACAATCAAGCAGATTAAAGCTCTTAACAGGACAAGAATCTGTAAGAGCTTCAGAGAAGAGCCTCAGTGGAAGACATCTATTCCACCTCCATATACTACCTATACAATTTAAAAGCTGATGTGAAAGTAAAGAGTTGCTTCACACCTGACAAACGGATCCTGATCCAGAAGTTAAAGCTCTGCTGTGACTTCAGCTACATGTATCTTTCCGTTCTCTACAAATATTTTGTGTCTGACCAACAGCTTCTTTTCTTGTAGCAATCAAAAAATCATCTTACTACAATGTTACCATCGCTATTTTGGCATAATCTAGATGTCAATGGTTTGTACAAGTGCTTTAAGTTCTCACTGAAATACACCTTGGAGGTGCATCAATGTTTCTGCTTCACAGAAAGCAAAATGACTATGAAGCTCTTAACACTACACAATCAACTCTAAACATTTCACATAAAGATACATCTACACACCAAGCTCTACAGAAACCTTCCTGTAGTCAACAGTACCTACAAGCTAAACAACAATGACAAGGAATTTGCAATGCACAAGTTTTCCCAAAATTCAGAGAAATGCTACCAAAACAAGCCTTATCAGAAGCACTGCTCAAAGCTCTTTTTGCATTAGACTGTACAAGGCTCCAACTCCTGTATTATTGTGTCATATGAAAAAAGTACTGCTCATTTCACCCTGAGACAAGGAATACCAAGTACTGATAGGCTGTGTACAGTTTGCAATAACTTCGTAATAGCAACTGAAACACACATTTGACTAGTCACACTATCCTCAACACAGCATCTTAACTGCAATACTCCTTTAACCTCCAAAACTCCAGGAAAATTTAACTTCTGAAATAGAAGTGGGACTGGAAGAAGTCAATGATGTAATTAGGTCCATAAAACCAATATCTGTTGTTTCATAAACAACTGACATCTTTAAATGTAAAATAGCTTATACCCAAATAGAAGTAATTACTAAAATTAAATACTAAAAGAGTATTTCCCTTATAGTTTATAGTGAACTTGACCTGCATAGTAAATACATATAATCATTTAAATAATATACTTCTGTCCAAAATGAGGTTCACCTGTAGCACTCAAAATTAGTAATGTTGTCTCTAATCAGTGACAGTCCATTATCTGCTGCCTCATAAGTATGTCCATATATCTTTTGATACCCAGAAAAGCTGAAATACAGGATTTTTTAGATTCCAACAAAACGTTAACTGAAAAGGTGACCACAAGCTACACTAACACTGAGCAGTTCTGAATGAAGAAATTCCTTTGTGTCAACTCTGATGACATACTACAATCTGAAGGAGGTAAAAGAAAGATAATTAGGAAAACTATCACATCCTCTTTCCAGTTCCTCCATGAAGTTGAGATAAACTCAGAATTAATATGGCAATTAACTGAAACATTAAAAGACATGCATACGTATAGCATTCATACCATGCAGACATTTGGGTTGTTATAAAAAAAATGGAAATAATTTCCAGTAGCTTCCCTTCCTTGGCATCCCAGAAGGTTACATCTAAAGCTTTTCACCAGAGTTAAGTCATTCCAATAATTGCTTACATCTTTATGTAGTCTCTGACATCTCCCGAGATGCAGTTAGCACATTTGCTCCATCTAGACTGTCTGATGTGTACCAAGGAGTGAGCTCAGGCTGAAGCCATTCCTTCAGTGGGGACACTGACTAAGCAACTTCTACTCATATCTTCGAGACTTCTGTCCCCTTATACAAGCAAGCTCTAGGTGTATTTTAAAAAGTATTAGTGTCTAGTTTATAAGAAATCAGTGACAACTTGTAAGGGGGGAATCTTCTTGGGAAGAAGTCCATCTTTTTACACCTGTTTGGGGATAAAGGGAACAATTTACAAAGCAAATGCCTAACTAATCTTATAAAAACAAATCTTAGGAAATCAAAGGATGCACTTGATTGCCTGTTAAGTAGGTAGTGTATGATAGTATTAACACAGAAAAAAAAATCATTTTATATTTGAAGTATCTCCTTTCCAGGAATTCATGCATAAAGCAAATAGTGTGTAATTATATTTTTAGAGCTAGAACAGAAGTCGTCTTGCAGCATCTTATAATACTGACTATTTTGCTTCAGCAACAAATTTTCATGGCTTAAGACCACTCAAAATACAAGACTGCTACTTCTTAGCACCACTCTGTGGTTTTTAACTCTGTAATAGTCACTACCACATGGCCACTGCTGCTTACCTGTAGACATACCAAAAATAAATTACAGTGCAGCAAGCTTTATCCACCACAAAAAGACATGGTTGAGAATCATTGATTTCTACTTCAAAACTGGTCAATATTTTTCTTAGCCTACATTGGTTCACTTTACTCACCAGAAAAGAAAAACAACTCAACTTCTTTACAAGACATGTTTTTATTTGTAGAAACCAATTTATCTTCAATGGTGCTTGATTTACCCTCAAATATTTTTGTAGATTTTAGCCTCTTCATAGTTCAATTAAAAAAAAAAAATCATGGTATTACTTTTAAACCTATTATTTAACATTTGGATCTGTTACTTATCGCCTTCAATAATTCCAAATATAGCATCCACAGAAATCTTGCTCTGCTTATAATACCTTCAAACACTTGTTACACTGATGCACTTCCCTTACCTAGTATTTCCTCTCCTATCAGAGCCCCACTGGACATATAAATAGTTTTACTTCTTCCCAAATAATTTACACTATTATTTCTCCATACTCAACTATTTCAATGACAAAGCATCTTCATCATCCTTTCCATTATATCAGACAAGCTCACACTACCCTAAAACAGCAAAATTTAAGATTCCAAGTTGGCAAGCACCTTTCTTTCCTTTGAAAGCCTAATTTTTTCTTCAGTCCTGACATGACCTCTTTAACAACATTGCTAGACTTTGTCTTTTTTTTTTTTATCTGGAATGATAGGGAAAAAAAAGCCCTCTTATGGCTTACATAGATGTAATATTTGAGAACTTCACAATTTTGAAGGTGCTTTAACACCCTTTAAGACTGAACATAAATTAGCCACTCAAGACACTCAAGAAGATCGCTTTTGCAACTGAGCTTAGCATATCATTTCTTTTGTATGAAAAAAATTTCCAAATATCATAAACAAGAGCTGTCAGTCAATAACCAGAAAATTTCCATTGCAAGATTTTATTCAGTGAATTAAATGAATACTTCGAAAGTTGAAAGAGAAACATTTAAAAAATAGACAACAAACAAAACCCAAACCCTCTACTTTCTTCATTACGAGCTAGACCTGAGCATTAGATATGGGAACATTAAAAAAAGTGTTGATACTATGCTTGAAAACAGCAGATATGAGATCAGATTCTAGAGAATGTTGTCTATGCACTGTTTTCCAATAGAAAATTACCCCCTATCAGTCATTTTCATTTATGTATGGAAATACTCATAGAATTTTAAGAGGAAAAAAAATTAAACATTCCAGAGTACCACAAGACTGCAAAAATTAATCATTCAAATATAATTGCAGAAAACCACAAGAGAAATATTACATAGAATAGATGCTAGAGGAGTTAGGAAAAAAAAATGAAATCTCACATGTCACACTTCCACATTTGCAGCAACTCATGTATACCAGAGCATTAAAAAACAAATAAAAAGAAAATATCCAAACAAATGTCAGAAAAATCTTCCACATTTCATTACTCCCTTACACAATATTGACTGCATTTTTTTTTTTTTTCAGGGGGGTAGGTGAGGGACAGGGGATGATCTTAAGCATCAAACCAACTTTATGCAATGTGGCTACAAGCTTCAAGTAAGGAGCACTACATTCAAGTAGGAGCACCTCCTCTCTAAATTGCAGAAACATGGATTTGATGGATGGAGCAGCACTCCAGGGGTAAGGACTGACTGGCAGTCCAACTGACTCCCCTTGCCTCTCGTCCTGTCACTGGATGACACTGAGAAGAGTCTGGCTCCAACCTCTCTACACTCACCCTGAACATCTTGACAGACACTGCTGAGCTCCCCCCTCAGCCTTCTCTTCTCCAGGCTAAAGAGCCCCAGCTCTCTCAGCCTCTCCTCAGCAGGGAGATGCTCCACTCCCTTAATCAACTTGGTAGCCCTGCACAGAACTCTCTCCAGTAGCTCTGTCCTTCTTACTGGTTACTGGTCTTTCTCTGCCAACATTACATTCTTCCAGTACAACTGAAGAGTAGCTGAATATTTAACCATCAGCTGGCTTAAACAACTACACCAGCTTTACAAGAATACAATTGTCTAAACCCTGGAGAAGCAGCAGTGGCAAATGTATGCTCAATATTTACAATATCTTTATGCTTGGAAGACTGGGGAACCATCAAACTAATGAAGGTCTGTTTTTTACCTCCCTTTAAAGCTTCCTTATATATATGTTAACATAATGAATCAGCAGCAACAAACTGAAAAGCCACCTTATCTGCTTGAGGTCTATGTCCCTGCTCTCTGCACTGGTATTGGACTAAATTATCATTCAATATCTCTTGCAACCCAAACCATGCTGTGATTCAATAATTCTGAAGTGAAATTAGTATCAAAATAAAGAATTATTTAAAAATCTGTCTCTATGATCAGCTAATTAATAACATCTTTTAAAGCTGAGTCTACAAGAAGAGTTTATGGCTGAAAAAAATGATACTCTTGAAGTTACAAATAGAGAAGAAATTGTTGGAATATGAATACAACTACAAAAAAAATAGTGCCACATCTGATCATTTAAAATTCCACTTGCATCAGACAATTTTAAATCAAAACAAACAAAGCACTCAACTAGGGCACACAACTACACAAAGACTCACAAGAGATCGTACCTTAAAAACAGACATCCCACAAACAAATGATAAAAATAAAATAGTAGAAAACAGAGTATTGAAGAGGACAATTAAAGGAAGACCAGTGGATTTTATTTGGCTTAAAAGTGGGTGGAAAAGAAAAGCATTTGTCCTTACATTTCTACTCTTTAATATTCTTGATAATTACTGAAATGTCTAAATGATGAGTAAAGTAGTACTTCATCCATGTAACAAAAACAGTTGCAGGAAGGGTTATCTAAATGTCACAATGAAAATAATTTCAAGTGTGAAATTTAATCAGCAAGCCATTGCAAGTAACCATTCATCGACCAAGAGAATTGAACTATAGATAGTTCTGGTGTTTTATATTTATTGAGATTGAGTTGTCCAAATTTGAAACTTAGTCCATTTTTCCTTTATAAGAAAGCTTTTAAAGAAAGTGATCTGTAACACTGTTATGATGCCTTAATGAATTATACTTTAATAGTAGCAGATGACTTCCCAAATTTCTCAATTTTCTCCAAGAATATAACTAACTACTAATAGAGTTAATAAAAAACCAATGTGATAAAATGCAGACTGCTGTAACACACTTTGTGTCAATGTAACTGCTATGAATTGTTTTGCTTGTCACAACAAAACTGAAAAAATACTTATGATACCTCAAAGCATTTAAAAACATATATTCACAATTACATGGAGTTATATGAAAGCCCTGCTGCTCAAGACCGGAGAATTTCTCTTCCGCTGAACTTCCCAGTTTAGAGGAAAAAAAAAAAAAATTTAAAAAAATTCTCATATCAGTTCACCTTGAGAAAAAATTTCACTTGGCAGTTCTCTTCAACTGATGCTCAAGTATTTAAGGTAAACTTTGCTATTACACTCATAGCAACAGAAAAACAAAACAAAAAAATTCTTCTGTACTTAATCTCTCCAACATAAATAAGATGATGGTAAAATACTTCGGTTTACAAGCACTGTTGAAAGATTATTCCATACCCAATTATCTGTTGGTACTTACAAGGAACATATGGCATTTTTATGCCACAATCTGAGCACACCTATACCCTCACAGGAGGCATCCTGTAACGGGGCATACAAGATAATGGCTTGTACTGAATGAATAAAGGGAGCCTGCAACTTCTCATGGCAGATGGCAAATCTGTCATACCCCACAAATCCATTATGTTTCTGGGCCCTCTCAAGCAGGTCCCATCCCGAGAACCTGTTCATCAAAATTACCTGCACCCCAACATTTGATATGTGTTGGGTTAGATAGTTATATTATATTTTACTTGTATATTCTGGCTTACAACACACATTAGGAATACCTACCCTGTGTCCCTATTTATTCTCCAATAAAAATGTGTTAGATCTATGTATGAGATCTAAACCCCAACATGGCAGACAAAAATGAAAAGCATCAGATGTTGAATGTCCTGATTATTATACATAGTAGAGAAGGCACATTTAGAATTTAATTCAGTTAATGGCTTCAGGATAGGGGCAGTAGAAAATTTTTTATTTGGTAAACTTAACACTACAGATAGAAACATTAGTTAGTGTTACACAGCAATCAACTGACACTATAATCTTATTGTTACAAGCTACTTCAGGAACAGCCTTAAAAATTATCTGAAAAAAGATACTATTCTTTTAAAGAGAGAGGTGTATATGGTATGTTGAATTCCACCCATCCAGAAGTCTGCTGTTTCTCAGTCCTGATATAACTACTACGTGGGAAGCCAACAAGGAAGAAATAAGAAAGGTAGCTGAACAAACAAGGGAACTATGGCCAACCAGCCAGTCCAATCCTTGACCTTCATCCATACTCAGTCTACTTAACTAAATAAGAATTAAACTTAACTCTTGGGTTGCTAGACTTATCCCAACAGAACAGACAGTTCTGTTGTGCCTATTTTTGATGGTTTGAGTTGGCATATCCACAAGAGAGGGAGATGGATCCCTAGATCCACCTCAAATTTATACAATGTTCCTCTTGACAAGTTGTGATGGAGGTCACAGGGTGGATAATGTGGAGAATTAAAAGGCTTTCTGTATCAAATATAGAGTGATCATGAGTCAGCAGGTAAGAACTGAGTCTGTGCTTGATTAAGACCATGAAGTTAAGCAATGAGCTTATCTTGTACTGGGATTGAGCAAGGGGCCAGAGCTGAGCAGCTTGCTTATCTGGCCCAAGTACAGGACAGACATAGGGGTTTGCAGCAGAACACTTGGATAAGACCCAACAACTGTAAACTGAATGACATCCAGAGGCAGGCAAAGGCTTCACAGCCAAGTGTTGCTTCAGTGAAGCTGGAAGAGCCGTCACTGGCCTTCTCTTTTGATCAACAGCACAGCAAGTCTTGCTGGAAGCCTATCAACACACAGCATGCAACTTGCTTCCACCTTGTCAAGAGCATAAATCTGATCCCTTGCCAATACCTCCTTGAGAAGAGACACTCCATTAACCTTCTGAGTGGATCAACAGGTCTGACCCATTCTCCTTTACCTGTTAGCAGGGATGCCTCTTTCAGTAAGCAATTATGCCTTAGCAATTTCAGAGGATACCCGGGTCAATTGTTACTATAATCAGTTGTTGGCCAGCCTCGGGATATTTAGTGCAAACACAGCAAGTTAATTTACCCACAGCAATTCCTATCTGTTATGCCTGTTGCTTAAATAAGCTATCTATTAATTACTTGGCTAAACTCTCTCAGTTTCAATCCTTAGCAGGGCTACATACATACCCCAGACACCTTGCAGACTTTTAACACAATAGCAATAACTGGCATCATGCACAGGATTGCAGGTATTTTATTTCTTCCAATACTTGTGAAGAACAAAAGGTATTTTGAGGTCTTCTATCTTACATGTCTCCCTACACCCCTACTTAATTTCCTGGTGACTCATGAGCTGAATTTTAAAATTACAGATACCTCCAAAATTCTATCATCCTCCTTTAAATCGATTTGGACTAAGATGATCAGAACTAAAAGGCAGTAGCAACCTATTTCCTCAGCAGTCTGAGGCTTAGATGCTGCTTGCTCTTACTGATATTCATCACAGTGTTTGATCTTGGGGAACACTACTGTTAACTATCCTTTACTATAAAGTCTCTTCCATCTTCTGTGATGTTATAGATTAGGCTGGTTCATCACATCACTCAATTACCCTATTAAAACATTTCCCATAAGATGCCTCCAACTATAGACAACAGAGGAACTAATGTTCTTACCCTCATCAGCTCATCATTAAATACCAAACTAGTAGCTCAACTTCAAAACAGATTAGATGCAGGTTTCTCTGACATGCATCTGAAGGCACTTGAGCTTTAAGGATAGGAAGGATTTTTTTTCATTTTAGAGCAATTATTGCATCAATATCCATGTGCAAGAAATATCCATAAAGCAGAAAATAACACTTGGTTAAAAACGGTTCTGCATTCAGAACTTAAAATGGGTTTGTCTCCTATACTTTTGTACAGTAAACCTATAAGATAACTCAAACTTATTTCTGATTACTACTGTTGCTGTATAAAAAACAGTGAATCATTCACATCTGTTTTATGTAGATTTAAGTTTATCTGCATACACAATTATAGTCTTATGTTTTAGGAGAACAACCATGCATCCAGCATACCCATGATTTTTCTACTGCTGTATTGTTGACATTTTACTATCTCCAGACACATACCCCTACAAAGAAATTGCTAAAGAAATACATGTCCCACTTCCTGGTAAGAAAAAAAAAATTACTTAAAGTGGTGAGAACCTTCTTCAATACTTTTTTTTTTTGGCAACAGCAATAATAGATGATTCACCCCT
>JAOEGS010005319.1:0-11281 GCA_025447755.1 Corythornis vintsioides
ACAATTGAAACACTAAAAACATCAAAAGATTTTTTACCTGAATAGCAACAGAGTGTCTCAGTGACAGCTCTGGAACACGCTGCCCAGGGAGGTTGTGGAGTCTCCTGCTCTGGAGACATTCCAGACCCACCTGGATTTGTTCCTGGGTGCCTTGGTCTAGGTGACACTGCTGTGGCAGGGGGGTTGGACTAGATGATCTTCTAGGTCCCTTCCAACCCCTAACATTCTGTGATTCTTTGAAGGTGGACTTTTTATTTTAGGAAATGCTTGCTGACTTCAACAGTTTTTGAGTCCCTCTAAGTATCATCCATTTCCTCACAGCACCCCATGGTGCCTCAGAGTAGGCTGTTCCCCATGACCTGGGACCCATATACCTCACCTCAAGTTCACACTTCAGAGAAAATTACCAGTGGCTGCAAGAAAGAGGGAAGCAGATAGGACCCTCCTATAGGCTTTCCCCACTGCAGAAAATGAGGCCATGTAGCTCCACAGCAACCCTACAGAGACAAGGTGGGTTACTTTGGAAAACAGGGATTCCATGCATAAAAGATACAGATTTACTGAGATTAGGCCTGGACACGAACAGCAAGAGAGCAAGAGGACTGCTTTCTTCATTAATAATGAAATAATTTCATTATTAATCATGTCAATATCTAGTACACCAGATTGTCATTGATATTATGTACTGAAAGTGATGATAAGAATATATTGTCTGTCTAATGATGCCAGTTACTTAGGGTAGGAGTCTTTTGCTGCCAGCACAGAAGAGTTTGTCTTATTTAATTTACTTTTGGTTCATTTGCCTGAATCTAGACTTGGCATGACCGAAGCAAAGCCTCCCTTCACCCCAACAGGCTGTGCTCTGAGCAGCACGGTTCCTACTGCATTAGCACTAGCTGTGTCCTGTGCAAATCTCCTTGCCTAAGTTAGCAGGGCTGCAAAGTCTTGGGAGAAGGTCTAGAGTACCATCCTGTACAAAATCTCCATCAAGGTTCAAATCTCTGTAACATGTACTAGTTCTTTCTAACAGACAGCTGCCAAAAATATTACTTTTAAGCAGGTAAAGAAGTATCTTTCTCCTTGTCTTGGAAATCTCACCAATTTGGACCAAAATGAGTCAAAAGTGACTTCAGGTGGATTAGCAGTTGAGCACTAAAACCTGTGTCACAGAGTCTGGAAAGTAAGTAAGAAGGCAAGGACAGACCTTCCTCTGTTGTTGGTTTTTTTTTTTTTCCAGAGTAAAATTCATTTTCTTTAAATATTTACTCTGCAAATATAATAATACTTATGTACCTACAAAACCTATGTATCCATTTCAACAGGAGTGGCTGCATACTGGATCAATAACTGGTAATCTAAAGAGATTTGCTTCACATCGGCTTTACATAAGGAAATAATATTAAGGGTTTTTTTTCACTTAAATCACTCAGTTTCAGGGTTAGGGAGCACACAGGCCCGAATTTAAGGGCTCTTCTCTTCCTTATAGGAATATTTGTATTACTCAGCAGAATAAATAATTACCATGGACTTCTACCTCCTTTGCTAAAATAAAAAATATAACTAACAAACAATCAAAAACTATAAAACACATTCCTCTTTACTCTAGTGCTCTTCAGACTATTGAAAAATATTTTTTTTAGGTTTTTTTAGTTTATTGAAAAAATTGAAAAAGCAGTAATTAAGATTCTGCAAATTCCAATGACAATTCAAATTATACAGCACCGTACTCTCATTTGACTATATCTCCGATTATGAAGTATGAGGAAAGGCTGTGCTACTTATTCTCACTTCTTTTTGGGCTCAGGAGGAACAAAAGGCTGGCTATATATTATTGTGATTTCATGATTTATAACTCCCTGGCTGGAATGTAAGTGATCAGAATTCTAATTTCAGACTTTGTAAACTTCTTTGTAAACTTGTTTATCTTTCCCATCATTCAAAATAAGAAAGGCTTTTAGGGACCTCCATGTAATTTGGCATTATCAGTCTATTTTCTCGGTTCACAAGTCTTTACTGTTATTTCCACTATCACTTTTGATATGAATGATCTAAATCTGTTGAGATTGATCAAAAAGAAAGGGGAATTATGAGACTTTCAAATGAAAGCTCAAAAGTCAAAACACAAACATGTCATAAAAACAGATATTCTGACAACTAAATAATGTTTTAAAGAAAATATACTTTTGGTATATGTCTTCTGTGAGTCAAATATCATGCCTTCAATATGATTCCTTTTTTTTTTTTTATAACTGTCTGTGAATTACTAGTTATATTGCAATACATACAGTGAGGAAAAATCAAGGATGCAACTCTATATGTGAGCTTCAGCTTATTGGATGAAAACTTGTTGACTTTGTGAATTTATTCTTCTGAATTATTATAATTTTTACTCTGCTGTTTGCCTGACTCAGGTATTAGTTGCTTTGATAAGTAGAATAAACAAGAAAAAAAAAATTCTTTCAGTATTTAAGCATTCTTTCAGAACAAATTTGTACAATTTAGAATCTGGGAACAAAGCTGCAAAACTGTCAAAACTGAAGTGTTTCACATTAGGTTATCAAATATATATGATAATTTACAAGTAAAATGTATATATTTTTAATATATTTTCAGCTATAAAGAAAAGCTGTCAATAAAGATTAAAAAGTGGTAATTTTTCATCTCATACTAACATCTCCAGTGTAGTCAGCAGACTATTTCTAACTTAGTGCTCTGACTATGAAATCTTATGCTATTGTCTTCCAGCATATCTAAAACAAACATGAAAATATTTCATAATTATAAAATAGTTTTACAAATATTTTAATAATTAACAGGAACAACATGATGCAGTGGGTCTGGCTGAGCTGGAGTTAAACTTTCCCCACAGCAGCCCTCCCAGTGCTGTGTTTTGCTGGAAAGGTGCTGATAACACCCCCCCTGTTGTGGCTGCTGCTGGGCAGGGCTCTCAGAGCATCAAGGCTGGTTTTACAACATTCTGCCTGGAATGGTTGGGGTGGAAAAAATCATGGAAGGGGACCTGACCAGGACAGCTGACCTGAACTGACAAAAGAGATATTCCACACCATGCAACACCATCTTAACAATAAAAGCTAGAAAAAATAAGGACTGTGGACACTCACTTGTCCTCCAGAGCAACTGCTATGTGTTTGGAGCCCTTCTTCCCCAAAAATGAGCCAGACATCACCCGCTGACAGGAAGTAGAGATCTTTGTTTTATTTTGCTTCCATGTGTGTGTCCTTACTTCGCTTGTCATTTAACTGCCTTTGTCTTAACCCACAAGTTTAATCTTATTTTCTCTCCCCATGTCCATCTAAAAGGAGTGTGGGGGTTGAGGATGGGTGGTAGAGCATCTGGGTGGGCATCTTGCATCCAGACAAGGCCAAATCACCACACATGCTTTGTAAACAGTATCTTCTACATTCAGGAGGAGTACCAATGTTTTTTTTTATTTTTGTTGATACTTTGTTCACACCCAGTGATATGTTTTCAAAATGTTTTTATAAAGTTCTTCTAATTCCATTAAATCCTAAGACAGCACAAAAAGATAACAAAATCCCCAAATAAGTATACAGTCAAAAGGTAATGAAAAGAATTCTGAGTACTTATAAACTGTCCTGAATGAACTAACTGCTGCTAACCTCCTGTTGTAATAAACAACTGATAGAAGTTATGACATTTTCTATGGAAGCACTCATTTTGATATGCTGAGGAGGTAAGCAATTACCTTTTATGAAGGCCTTTTATTATCTTTTTCCTAGAAATATTCATGAATTTTTCAACAAACAGAAGAAAGTAAAATTATTTCACTGTATTACAAAGAGACATCAGTGTGTTCTCTTGGAATTTAGATCAAACACATTGTTAAAAATAAGACCCGATGTAAACTAACACTTCGATTAGTAAGAGACAGTGGCAGTCATGTTTAAACAGTCACAGATTTTCTTCATAGAGAAGGATTTTTTTTTTAATATTTATGACGGTTTAGGTAGTAAAAGCACCCATGTGTTTTATTCTGTATTTCAGTGTGGATAAAAATCTAGTTTAAACAACTGACTGCATTATTTTCCTATATAAGAATAATATTCAATATTTATTCACTAGTTGTTTATAAATATATCTCACTGAAACACTAATCAAATATATTGATGCAAGATAAATGTTTAGTCAGTATTTGCATGCTCTGAAAATATTGGCTTGCTTTTTTTTTTTTTCTTTTGTACTGGCATGTGATATAACACCTCTACATTTGAATTAGGGAAGAAAACTTTAAAAAAAATAACATAAGTGTGTTCCTCTTATCATAATAGCTTATAGGCATATCCAGTGGGGATGAACATAACTTCTTCTTGGGACTGTACCTCCCAGCTGTCACCTCCGTGTAGATGTCAGTGATGCTCTCTCTACTTTTCTCATATACATTTTTGGTTAAAAGTTGTCTCAGGGTAGCACATGCATTTGGAAAAAAAAATTGCATTTTGCTTCAGAAATCTTTTATTGAATTTTAATTAAGTTTGCTTAAAAGCCAGAGGTTGAAAATGCCTTAGTTACACATCAATTTGTATTGAGGGCTGGTTCTCCCAGTGAGGTCTTAATCATAAGTGTAGAGAACTGAGTGGGTTTTTTTCCTGAATTTTGTGAAGTTTAAGCCTTGCTTTGTGATGTCTCCGCACAGTTTAGAACATCTACAGAAGAGTTAGGTAAAATATGTAGAATAGCAACCAAAAAGGATGAAAAGGATAGAATGTGTGAGGAAAACTGAGATAAAGGAATGGAGTGTAGTCTTCAGGGAATGGATCATATCATAAAGGTTACAATAAAATGAAGGAAATAAAGGACCCTGTTTGTGAAACAGTGAAATAAAGAACAATCACCCGCAGAAGAAACAATGCTGGTGGGGACAAAAGAAAAATAAGAACATCATAAGTGAAAGTGCACCATGCAAAAATATTTACACACAGGATGAGTGTACTCAGCTAACAGTGGTAGTTGTTCTGCAGTGGCCAGGACCACAGATAAGAGACAATATCTAGAGTCAACAGATTATTCCTTTATAAATAACCTGAAAGTAATTAATTAAACTGTGTCATCCTTTGGAGACTAGAGTAAAACTGATATCAATATTATAGTTAAAAATTTTTAGAAGAAAAAGTTTTCTAAAGACTCTTTAAAGATAAAAAAAAGACTAAATACTTTAGTATTATAAATATCTAATGATAAAATGAGAGGAATTCAGTGACATATTTTAAGTATTTAGTCTTTATTAGTCTTTAAGTATTTAGTCTTTCATAATACTAATGTTTCAACAGAACGGATACATAAAATGTGCTAACTTAGAATGCTCATATATCGTAATGTCAGTGTTTATGTTATAGGGGTTATGAAGAATCAAAAAAAGACCTGAACAACCCAATTTTTGCATACCTCTCTTATCTGGAGAGAAACTTTCCCGAAGTGATATCTCAGAGGCAGCTCAATTCTAAAAAAAACATGATTCTAAAAAGTCCTGACAGTGCAGGTTTATCTGCTTATATTTTCTCTTCAACTTTATATTGAAGTTTCTCATTTTTCTATGGAAAAAAATATTGAGCTTTTCAGACATTAAAATAATACAACAAACAGGAAAGAACCACAATACCTCTCCTAAAAAGTTTTAACTTAAATCACACCTTTTAGAATATTTGTCCAACTTTATTCTAGCAAGATGTCTCACCTAGAGAATCTTTCAATACATCTTAAATGGGTGCTTACGAATAAGGCACAAAAAGACAGAATTAAAGGACACTTGTGAATGTAAAAAATTATCCAGAAGTTAATTTACAGCTAGTTGATAGCTATCTGAGGAAGAAGAAAATACTAGGTTACAGCATCACTAAAACTGGCCTTGGTGAACAGAAGCAGGCAGCTAAATTGTGCAGGCAGGATGCTGGAGAATGAAGCATGAAGCAGATTGAGAGATCTGCTGTGCTTCCTTCAGCTCCCTGTGTATCCACACCAGCACCACTACCTTGCTGATAAATATAAAATATTTATTATGTACAGTAACTGCCCAGCTGCTGTTCAGTCTGTTGAAAATACTAAAAAAAAAACTAGAGCCTTCTAAAGTCATTTTAGTTGTGAATGAGACAGTCTGTATATATATAACTATGATTAAATTTATGTTCACTTCAAACCTTTGATGCTTAAATTAATTTCAATTAGTTATTGACTTTATCCATGAATAATATTAAATATTGCTTTATTTGATCAATAATGACCAATATTTAAAAAACAACAGCGAACAAAAAATACCAAAACATAACACACACACACACACACAAAAATAAACCACCCCAAAACAATCTGCTAAAGCAACACCAAAAAACAAGCATAAATACACTTTATATGGGAAAAAATTTTGATGGCAAAAAAATGTTATTCACAAAAGATATTTCCTCTTCAGTTATTGGAATAAACTATCAATCGTTCAAGCTGCACTTATTATGTGTTCCAATCATACTGAGGAAAATAAAAAAAAACCTATTTGGTTGAGATTAAACAAATATATTTTTCTATTTTTTTTGTTCACAATTTATTCTGAAAATAACTCAAAACTTCTCCCTTTGTCAATTATTTTGATAAAATGAGGTATATGATAGACTACCAGTAGGAGAGAGAGTTTTGTTTTGCTTTGAAAATTCCTCTAACAACATAAACAACATTCAGCTGACTATTTCAAGAGATTAGAAAGAGAACTCAGTGTAGATGTTCTCACCATATTTTCTATTCAAAGTATAATGATTGTCCCCAATATCTCAGAAAATACCTGATATTTTACTTACTCCTAGTGAGGGGTTACTGGAATAGCACTCAGTTTTATGAATACTATGAGGTTTTTAAAGATGTTAGCATTCCCACAACAGAAATAGTGGGAAAATGGGACTGATGATCCAGCTCCTGAGTACATCTTGTGATTGTGATTTCAATCAATTCATTTCACTCCACATCCTTGTTTTGTTACGCTGAAGTTACAAAATTCCACCTTGGACCAAGAAATGATCCCAACATACAAAGAAACAAATGTATACAAACAAATTTGTTTGATAAAATGGAAGTTTGGATTTCCTTGAATAATTATTAATTTCACAATTTTGCTTCCAACCTCAAAAAACATCATAACCATTAAGTAAGGTTTAAATAAATACAAAATAAATGGATAGTTCCTCTCTCAAACACTTGACAATTTAATGTATAATTTATAACTTGTTTGGTTTGTGTTTTTTGTTTGTGTTTTTTGTTGGTTTTAGTTGGGGTTTTTTTATGATAACAACTATAGAGGGTTGTGTGAGGTTTCACCAGCTGTACAGAAAGAATGTTAGAAATGAAGATTAGGAACTACAAGAAAAAAAAAAAAAAAGGATCAACTTATCATTTATTCTGCCTTTCTAATGTATAGACGAACATGCATATCAATTTAAAGACTAGCCTATGGTTAGATCATACCTCTCCACAATTTTCAGTCCTGCCTTTCAATTATTAATGACTAAACAGTGTCAAGTCAAGTCTTTGAAGTATACAATTGAATGAAATGAGAGATTGTGCTTGGTAGCCTGGTAATTATATTGGTATTATGGATCGTTCCCTTTTGAATTTACTTTTGGGGCAGGAACCATAAAAGAATGCTAATGCTGCCTCCTATGTGAGTAGTCTACAACTGGTGTATTGAGATCTCGGCTGTTTCTACCTTTGAAAAAAAAAAAAGCTCTTTAAAGTATTTGGAAGCAAGATTTGATTCAAAGATAGGAACATTTTATTTATTTTGTAAGAAGCACAGCATGTTAGCAATAAATATGGCATAAAAGATATGCCAACTGACCTATTTGTTAATATAAATTTTACCATAAAATATGTGTTGGTATATTCTTTGCTGACATTTTGATACATTTGTTAAATATCAATATTTTAATCTGTGAGAGTTTTTTCTATAGCAGGATATACATATTGCATGGACAATATATATACCAATTCTGTAAGGCTTACACTGCAGCTCATTTAGCTGTATAAAATACTTCCTTTCATATATCACTCCTACTTCATCATTTGTCTGGTAGCCAGCCATCAGCAGCAGGAAGAAAGAGGAATATATTTCACAATTAAACGCTAGGTAGCAAAATATTCTTAGGGCTTTCCCCTAAGGTTTATATTACTTGTAGACCTTGTCCATGATCTTACTCTTAAGAATAATTCCATAATTATGGGAATATATCACAGTTTCACTGAATTGAATTTGAATTGTGTTCCTACAGTGAAATTATTTTCTGTGCAGTATCTTCTGAAATGCTTAACACTGTAGTATTTGAACACTTCTATTAAAACAAAGTGTCTTTACCAAAAGTGATGCACAACTATGAAAAAGTAGTTTTTAAAAATGTATATTTGATCATTAATTATGGAAACTCATCTTTGGGGAAGAAAACATATATGATTTTCTATTTACAAGATTTTATTTTTAAATGAGACTTTGTCTTATTCAGTTTAACAAGTATTTTAAACTATATATTGTTCTAAAAATACATTGTGTCCTACAGGAGACATAGTCTAAAAGAATATTTTTGGGGGCCAACTTTTAAAAGATGCTCTCAGTTGCACCATTTACCTACTCTTCGGCTTTGAGTAAGTAAAACATTTCTGCTTTAGAATTCCTCATACATAAACCAGATCACAAGCAACCATGGGACTGTAGTTTTGATTTTTCTTTAGAATTTTCTGCTATTTTAATAATGAGATGTCAATTTCTGTAACTTGTTTCTGTAGCATTTCTAGACTTTTATTAAATTATGTCTTTCTAGACTTTTCAAAAATATGTGGTTATTTTTATTCCCCTTCTATTTGGCTGAAGATGAAACATACTTAAATACTACAGTATATGATTTGCTCAAGAGAAGGAAATTCACCTTAAATTTATGTTTCCTGGTAATTTGAGTTTTCAAATTAGATCAGTAGGGGAACAAACGAGTCACTGTCGTTCATAAGTCTTCCAGGAACATGTCTCTGGACCCATCTGAAAGCAAGTATCTGCATCCAGCTCCACAGCAATCACAGTCAAATAAACCAATAGAAAACAGCAGAAATAGGTCAGAATCAGTGCAAATAGGAGATCACATGGGCAGCCTTTCTGAATTTGGCTTTGCTTTCTAAATGTTATCCATGGGGGAAGAAAAAAAAAAAAAAGTTATTTTGACTGAATGAAAAGACATCAACATGATTTTAAATTCTTATTCTATTTTAACATAATTTTAAGCTAATATTCTGTTTTCAGTCTTGGATTACAAATATCTGCAGTTACAATATGTTCTACTACTGATGTTCACCGGGAGATTTTAATTATATTTATGCATTTGATTATTACTTACTAATGCCAAGACATCTGCATGCTATTAAAAATCACACGTAAAATAAATTCAGCAGTATATGAGCAGAGAATGCCAAAACCAGTTCTACCACTATGCTTGAAAGATAAATCTCAGGAAAATGCTGTTTCTTTATTGCACCAGGGCAGCGGAGATCTATACAAAACTAGCAGATAAAGTACATGCAGAACTCTAGAGGCATGACGAATATGCCTGCTTCACTGTTCCATAGGAAATGAGCATCTTTAAATAAGAATATTTTTTCAATCTGTATTCAAAATGTATGATGGTTCAAACTCAGATGTTCTTAAAGTTTTTTTTTCATCATTTTCTTAGTTTAATATGTATTCCAGAAGTGTATACTTCATGACAAACTTTACAACATTGAAAAAATGGCACATATCTAGATTAAACATCATTTGTTTTTAAAAACTATCATGTACTGTCTAGAGGTAAGAAAAAGGAGTGCTTTTTAATGTCATTTTAACAACTATTGCTTGTATAATGGACACTGATCATAGCTATAATAGAAAAATGTAAGTTTTTCTTAGAGGCTTTGAAACTGAAACAAATGCTTGAAAGATATTTTTTATGAGAAGATTTTATGTTTATAAATATATTTATTTTTTACTCTTGATGAAAAAAAACTCAAAACTTATGGAAAGCACTACATAATTTAATATGATTTTCTCCTTAGTGTCCTCTCTTTAGTTTAATTTTAACCTTCCTAGTTCAAGGTTGATTTCCTTTTATCATTTTTGTTGCTTTATAATATATGGGAGTATCATTGCGTGCTTATATTTGTTTGCCTAGGATGGTTCTAAAATGCCTGTGGGCTGTACATTTACTTTCTTTTTTACCTCATCCCTAACTTGTTATTTTGCTTTCCTTCAGGGGTTTTCTTCTGTTTTTATTTCTAGTTTATAATAAACTAATTCAAATGTAAATCCAAGTATATGAAGTCTGGAAAAAAAACCCTCCTTTAAAAATAATAATACATTCATATGCCATGGTTAATTTGTGCACACAGAGCAGCAAAATTAATGGCAAGAAGTATTTTTCCCATCTGCCCATTCCTGTAAAAAAAAGCCACTTTGAAGTGATCCTAGAAAGAGCAATCCAGATAGGGCAGAAGAAAGATATTCATAAAATATATGTGCTCTAGCCAAGACCTATCAGAATAACTCGATACTGAAATTATACTGCAAAATTTAACAACTACTTCACTGGACATAAAAATTAAACATGAGAATCTGAAACAGATTAATTGGCAAAAAAAAAGTACTACATGTAATAGTCTGCATCAGATTCAAGTGAAACAAGTTTTCAATTTTCAAGCCTTTTTGAAGAACAATCATCTACAAAAAAAATCTCAGAAAAAAAATGGATGCACATAAATAATACTATAAAGTTTTATATAAGAATTTTCTTATTAAAAAAAAAAAAAGTCATCACTTCTAGAACAAAGTTCATGAACAAAGTAATTTTCAGTTGGTTTCCACAAAAGCATAGCTCATGAATATGCCTGTGATGTGGAAATCAACATGAACAAATATTCTTGCATTTGGAAAAGTATGCTAGGGGTGCATGGGATTAAACTACTTTGCAAAGATTTGCATGTTTCAGCAGATTCTTTGTATCACTGGTAAAGAATGTGACAACGCTGTTTCTGGGTAAAGACTTCACCACAGAAAGAAGAGACACAACTTCAGCAAAGGTAAGGATATAGTAAACCAGTCACACACAGAATCACAGAATGTTAGGGGTTGGAAGGGACCTAGAAGATCATCTAGTCCAACCCCCCTGCCACAGCAAGGTCACCTAGACCAAGTCACCCAGGAACAGATCCAGGTGGGTCTGGAATGTCTCCAGAGCAGGAGACTCCACAACCT
>JAOEGS010005322.1:62508-77790 GCA_025447755.1 Corythornis vintsioides
TGTAGATGACCAGTCTGCTCAATTGGTCTCTAACCCAAACCTCATCAAGAACTTCCTCCCTCCAGACTTCATCTGTGAATCGTTCATTTTTTTTCATGACCCAACACTATATAAAAATTTTCTACTGGTTATAGATTTATAATTAATTTATAAACTGTTCTTGTCTTTAAACATCTTAAATATTCCACTAGCTTTGAGGTGCAGAACTAGATGCAGGAACTGACTTGGTTCTAACAGTAACTGTGTTTTATTTAATTTGGTTTTTTTTTTTTGTTTTTTTCTTATTCGTAAGAGTTTAGAAACATAAAATTAATTAATGTATAAAGAATGAAATGGAAGGTTAATAGAAATGACAAGATTATGTTTCTTACTGATTTGGTGACTGAAAATTCAATAATGTTTTTCATGTTATATATTTTTGACCTTGAAAGTCATAACTTGAAGCCACTACATTTGTTCTGGTTCACCACACACAGTTGATCTGTTGAAGCACTGACTCATGAAATTCAGGTGTGATGAATATATAAAGACTATTTGCTATGGAATTAGGATGACTAGAGAGGTTATCAAGGAGAATAATTTATAGGATAAATAATTGGACTGGAAGCCTTCCTACATCATTACCATTATATGAAGACTAGAGGAGTCTATAAAAAAAACACAATTGTAATTCTTAATTACAAAAAAATAAACCAACAAAAACTATATTTTTTTCATTTCTGCAAGAAGATGTTTTTGAAAAAAAAAAAGTCTACAAGTAAATTGTGGTTTATATCGTATGTCATGGTGATCAAATGAGGAACTTTAATTGCTCTTCATGTATTTCTTTCCTATGAAAAGACCACCAGCTCAAACATAAGAAAGTTGTTTAGGTTTTTTTTCTTTTAAGTAATGACAATATCCATATTAAGAAAAATTTGAAATAGCCAGGTGTGACTATATAATTTTCCATTGTTCTGATGTTTGTAAGTTAATGAACTATATACAATGATTTAATGTTATAAATCTTCACTTAAGTCTTACCATGGTAAAAAACATGAACCAACATTTTATTTTAGCAGTGTATTCCAGATGCAGTTCCATTTGGTTTCTAAGACTTAATCACAACTGCTTGCTACAACAGTTTCTGTGTATTAAATATTGGGATTTTTCAGCACAATACATACTAAACAATGAATCAGTTCTGATTACCCAAACTTATAAAAAATGGAGAAGGTGATTTTTTTTTTTATATTATTTTACTGTTTTTACACTTCTGCTGATTTTACACTTCTGCTGATTTTACACCTCTGTAGCGATGATGATACACTTCTGTGCTTTGAGAACTCACATGAAAAGCTGTTATTTAACACAATTAAGATAGATTGGAAGACATCCCAGACACTGGAAGAAGGATAATGTGACCCCCTATCTACAAGAAAGGGTTAAAGGACTACTCAGGAAATTATAGGCCTATCAGTCTTAATTCAATCTCTGGGAAAGTTATAGACTGAGTCCTCCCGGGGGCTATCTCAAGTAAAATGAAGTTCATGACGGGAAGAAGCCAGCACAGATTTGCCAAGGGCAAATAGTACTTGACAAACCTGATCACCTTCTATGACAAAGTAACCTGCTTGGTTGATGCACAGCAAGAAGTGGACATTGTCTACCTGGACTTCCCCAAGCCTTTCAATATAGTTTCTCATGGCCTCCTCCTAGAGAAATACATTGCCTAGACAAGTGGTCTGTGGGGTTGGTGGGGAACTGTCTAACGGGCTGCACTCAGAATGTGGTGGTAAATGACTCTTTATCAAGTTGGTAACCTGTCACAAGTGGGGTCCCCACTAAAAGACCTCAGTAAAATTTTATAAGAATACTCTTTCTATGAAAGCTAAAGTTGTCACAAATAAAGTTAGACAATCCAAAATTACAAAGGTTAAACTCTTTCTTCAAGCTTGATTCAGACTATTGTGTTTGGATTCTGTTCAGATCTGTGTGAAATTTTGTACCTATGAGACATAATTCCTTGGCAGTAAAATGAAATTCAGTTTCCATCTGTCTTAGCTTGGGCTCTTATTTCTTGCTAATAAAACTCCTCTCAGCAGAGAGCTAATAAACAATTTTCATTTGCCAACAAATACTTCTTGACAGACACACACATTCTTTTGAGCTCTGTCTATCACCTTCTGATTCTTCCCAAAGCAGAATAATAAAAGAAAAGAAAGAAAAAAGTGTTACACTCAAAGTGGAATATAATAATTAACAATTATAAATTTTGCAATAAAACAAAAGTTGTTTTCCTGAGAATATGTCTGATAGTTACAGCACATTCATCCAATAACATGAGCATAATGGGCATGTTGTGCAAGGGTAGTGAAAGGCAGAATGCAAACTAGAAGAGAAAGTGGCTCAACATGAGAAGATTATTCTCATCACATCATGTTATATTTGAATCTGAAACTATGCTTTCATAGTTTCAGGGTATGATGTTACAACCAGCTTTCAAAATGCTTTTCCACTCCTTCACAAGCTCAGGTTTGTCCAGGGTGCTGTATCACACTGCTTCACAGAGAAGGTCTGACATAGTGTATGTGTCTCACACAAGCAGCAACCTGCCTTTGAATTCTCTGTCTCCACTGTGGCAGAAAATTGCAATAAAATTCTGCCTTTATTTTCACACTCTGAATGCTACTTTTAAAACCATCCCTAAAGGCCTAAAAGAGAAATCATGGTGATTGATTTTAAAATACAAGAAAATTAATCAAGAACATAATAAACTGAAGACACTAAAATACATAAATTACAGTAGAAGGTACCTACACTACTCTCTATTAAGAAGTCAGGATGTGTAGACTACAAAGTAAATAAAATATGATAAAACTTTTTTTTTTATACATGATACAAAATTGTCAGAGGGCAAAATTTTCAGATATTTAAGCAAATAGAATCACAGAATCACAGTGTTAGAGGTTGGAAGGGACCTAGAAGATCATCTAGTCCAACTCCCCTGCAAGATCACCTAGACTAAATCACTCAGGAACGTATCCAGGCGGGTCTTGAATGTCTCCAGAGAAGGAGACTTCACAATCTCCCTGGGCAGCCCATTCCAGAGCTCTGTCACCCTCACTGTGAAAATGTTTTCCCTTGTGTTTACCCTAAACCTCTCCTGCTCCAACTTACTCCTGTTGCCTCTCATCCTATCATTGGATGAGAATTCTGCTGGCCACAGTCTTCTTAATGCATCCCAGGATGCCACTGGCCTTCTTGGCCGCAAGTGTGCATTGCTGACTCATGGTCATCCCCCTGTCCACCAGGACCCCCAGGTCCCTTTCCCCAGAGCTACTCTCCAACAGATCAGCTCCCAGCCTGTACTAATATATGGGGTTGTTCTTCCCAAAATGAAGCACTCTACACTTGCTTTTGTTAAATTTTATTAAATTTCTGCTCAACTGACCACAACTCTCTGAGATCTGTCCTTCACCAGTTCCCAATCCACCTCACTGCACAATCACTTAATCAACACTTCTTAAACTTGACTGTGAGGATCCCATGGGAGACAGTATCAAAAGCCTTGCTGAAGTCAAGGAACAGCACATCCACTTCCCTCCCCTCATCTATCCAACTACTTGTATCATCATAAAAGGCTATCAGATTAGTCAAGAAAAACTTCCCCTTACAGAATCCATGTTGACTATTTGTGATAAGCCTCCTTTCCTCCACATGCTTAGAGATGGTGGAAAGGACAAGCTGTTCCATCACCTTTCCAGGGATGGAGGTGAGGTTGACCGACCTGTATTTACTCGAGTCCTCCTTTTTGCCCTTTTTGAGTATTGGGACAACACTGGCCTTTCTCCAGTCCTCAGGCACCTCTGCTGTTCTCCAGGACCTTTCAAAAATGATGGAGAGCAGCCTGGCAATGACCTCTGCCATCTCCCTCATCACTAGTGGTGTATCCCATCAGGGCCCATAGACTTGTGGATGTCCCGTATGCTCAACTGGTCTCTAATCCAAGCGTGTTCAATTGAGGTAAAAACTTCCACCCTCCAGAATTCCTCTGTGGTCTTGGAGTCCTGGGACTCCTGGTAGCTGGCCTCAGTAGTAAAGACCAACGCAAAGGTGGCATTCAGTAACTCAGCCTTCTCTCTATCCTCGGTCACCAGTGCACCCACTTCATTCAGCAGTGGGCCTACATTGCCTCTAGACTTCCTTTTGCCTCCAACATACTTGAAGAATCTTTTCTTGTTTTCCTTGACCTCCCTCGCCAGGTTTAGTTCATGGGTGCCTCCTACCTTCACAGCCTCAACCAGTCCCTCTTTGTTGGTCAGTACAAGGTCCAGCATCACTCCTCTCCTTGTCAGCTCCTCCAACACCTGCATTAGGAAGTTAACATCAATGCTCTGGAGGAACCTACTGGACTGTGTGTGCCTGGCTGTGTAACTTTCCCAACAAATCTCCAGGTAATTAAAGTTCCCCATGACAACCAGAACCTGTTATTGTGAGGCTACTTCCAGCTGCTTGTAGAAGGCCTCATCAGCTTCCTTATCTTGATCAGGTGGCCTGTAGTAAACACCTACTATAATGTCCCTCATACTAGTCTTCCCCTTAATTCTTACCCATGAGCTTTCAAACTGCCCCTCAGTGCCCCTCAGAGAGCTCAATGAATTCCAATTACTCTCTCACATAGACAGCAACTCCACCACCTCTCCTTGTCAGCCTATCCTTCCTAAATAGGACAATCTTTGCTATGTATAGTGTTTTTTTTCATAAAGCCTCATCCATGGAAGACCATAGTTTATATACTAAAGCAGACAATCACTATTCCATTTATTTCAAGGTTATACAAGACAAATCAGCTACAATGGAAACTTGATCTGAGTATAATGTTTATAAATATAAATTTTAAGGGATAGAATGCAAAAAAAAGTTTCTAATCACTCTTGACAGTCTATAAAGCTCAGTAAGAAGGTTGAATGCTTATGTCATAGTACATTACATTTTAAATCAAGTGCATAAACTGATAAAATTTATGCATGAAACATAGTGAGAACAGGAATCACTGTGACTGAAGTCTAAACTGTTTTCTATTGTATAGATTCACAGACTCAGCATAACAAAAAAAAAAAAAAAAAAGATTGGAACAACCTAAAGAAATAAAGTGCAAAATTAGTCAAAGTTAAAGGAAAATAAAATGTGACCATATCCTAGAATAAAGTTTAAATTAATCTTAAAAGGAACATACACCAGACAAAATAAAGGGCAAAAGCAAGGTTTTGCAGATCCCAGAGAAAAGTCCAAAATGTGATATGTTAGAATCAGATTACTTCTAAAGTCACAACAGAATTCAGGTAAAAAACTCTCACATAGATGACATTATGAACCACACAAACCCAGTCATCCCCTAAAAAAAAATTTGTATTTTATCTCCCAAAGAGTATCAGAAAAAAAAATAGGATCATGCTTTGCCAGATAATGTGTATGATGAAAATTGCAGTTAATGAACAGATAAAATTAGCTTAAACTTTTTCCATTCTTAATAGAATACAACAAAGCATATATTTAGGGCAAAAATATGGAACTTTGTTGCCTCAGAAATATTTAAATTAAGTATGCCAGATTTCCCTTTATCTGTGCTCTTTGAGGTATGAAATATATAATCCTTATATGAATGAATCTTTAAAAAATACAAGGTACTCTATAAAATACAGGATTTTCCTTTGTGCTCTATTTGTACTAGTTATGAATTTTATAGAAGCATGGTAGTGGCTTATTTTAACAGTGCAAAACTGTCAACAGAGGTGGTGACAGGCTGTAATTTCCTAATGGTACTGGCAACGTGGGATTCCTGGAGTCTCTGAATAAAAGCCTGATTTCAGTTGTACTAACTTTATCCTGTATGAGTCAGTTTTGTTGAGCGTAGTCACTCTTAAGAATCATGAGCATTAATTTAACAAGGGCAAACACTGTTGTTGCTTTGCTATTGCAACATCTCAGCTTTACATTGACTGTAGTGAAGTACTGTGAAGGCTTATTGTAATCTCTGCTCTGAACTGGATGTGAAATGACAGTGCCATTAGTTTGTTCAGTTCTATCATCACTGTCAGTCTAAAAAAAGTGAATGGACAGATCTGATTGTCATGAAATACATGATTCTGCCTCTATGCCTCTATCTCTTACCCACTAAGTATTGAAAAGTCATAAGCTAAAGTGTTTTTTATGAAAATTGTACATAAGTGGCATAATTTTAGATTAAAAAAATCCCAACCAAACAAAAAACTGTTGAATGCTCAAAAGATTAAAGAGATTGGAAAAAAAAAAAAAAAAAAAGAAAAAAGAAAAATACATTCAGAAACATTTATCCAATACCATGAGGCAAAGTCTATCGTTTACCTTGTACAGTTTGCTCAAAAAAAAAAATAAAATTTATAGAACATAGTGATTTAACTATATAAAAGACTCCATTTTCAACATGCTGACATAGGAAAGAATAACTGCACCTTCCATCACATTGATGTTCAGTCTATAGAACAAAATCTAAATCTATAGACGTGTGATATTTTATAGAAATTATTCTGCAGCATATAGCAAGGAGTTGTTGCAATTTTTCTTTCCATTGCCACACAGATTTTACCATTTTTTCTTCTCTAACAGCAAAAACTAAGGTAAATTATTGAAGACTTTATCAAATAGAATGAAAACTAGTATTTGATTGTACTCTGGCAAAGAGATAAGAAAGAAAGTCACAAAGGGAAAAGGTAGCAGTAAATCGAGAAGAGAAATGAGACATTTTCAGTGAAGAGATCAACTGTTTGTCCTAAGCTATACATTAAAAAAGCCACTAATTTCTGCCTAAAACATGCTTTAAGATGCTGTTAAATAATATCATTGCTCAGACTGGAATTATGACATGATCAGGCTCCCTAGAAAAAAAAGAACTGTCATGAATTGTTTTAATGAGTATATAAAGTCTGAAAAGGTAAAGATGACTTGTATAGAATTTATAGACTTATTTTTAATCTGTTTAGTCACCACAGGATTGTTTGAATATAACATTAGTGGGATGAAGAAAGACTTGAAGAATCTACAGAATTACTAGAGGTTGTAGGTGAGAGAAATTGGAGGAGATTTCTGAGGAATGTGAAAGTTCTGACATGCATATTTGTGTACATCTACATTCACACAAGCATATGGAAAGACTAGTGTTCCAGGGTCATCCCCTGGTCATCAAGTGTGTGAAAAAAATATTTGTGAAATGAATGTTCTGGACATGGGAGTATAAACATCAGGACTCTTCTATTTCTCCAGTTATGCATTTCTGTGGCCACTGTTACAACCTGAGGACAGGATGTTGTCTAAGGTATTTTTGTGGTAAGAGGTGACACTAAGGGTTTTTCCTAGTATCCTCTGTCCACCCAAACCATAGTCACCCTACAGCTGTCATCTCCTACCTTCTAACCTCTCCCAGAGCCTTGTGCATGCTTTGCTACCCATGAGCTGGGTAGATGTCATATGTCTGTCAACGATATAACGTTTTGACATGCAGTGAATTGTCATTCAGACTTATCACAAACAGGACTTCTTTCAAGGCACCAGTGATGAAAAAAAAAAAAGGTGCTTGTAAAAACTTTGCTCTGTTTAATGATACACAACTAATAACTCTACAAGTATTTCACATTGACTTGGGCATGTTTAACCTCCATTTTAAATTACATTGCCAGCTTCTTTCTATTCATATTTCATCAAATACAGTCTTATGCAGATGATTGTACTACACCATTTACACTACACAACACATTAGTCTATGGGGCCAGATGGGATCCACTCAAGGGTACTCAAGAGAGACAGCAGAAGTGCTCACCAAGAAACTTTCCATCATTTATCACCAGTCATGGCTGAATGCAAGGGTTCCAGTTGACTGGAGGTTAGCAAATGAGACACCCAGCAACAAGAAGGGCTAGAAGAGAGGATCTGGGGACCTATCTGTCTGACCTTAGTGACAGGGAATGTTATGGTGTAGATCATCTTGAGTGCCATTATGAGGCACATTGAAGACAATCAGGCAATCAGGCCTAGTTATCATGGTTTTATGAAAGGCAGGTCCTGCTTGACTAACCTGATTTACTCCTATGACAAGGTGACCCAGAGTGCATGAAAGGAACACTGTGAGTGTCATTTACTCAGACTTTAGTAAAGCTTTTGACACTATTTCCCACAGCATTCTGCTAAACTGTCTGGTCATGGCTTGGATGGATGTATGCTCTGCTGGATAAAAAATTGCATACATGTTTGGGCCAGTGGTGAATGGAGTTACATACTGGAGCTGTAACTCCAGAATTGAGCTGGCAGTCAGTTGCAAGTGGTTTTCTCCAGGGCTCAGTACTAGGGTCTGTTCTCTTTAATATCTTTATCAGTAATCTGGAGTAGCGGATTAAGGGCACCCTCAGAAAATTTGCAGACAACTTGAGTAGGAGTGTTGATCTGCTTGAGGGTAGGGAGGTTCTTCAGAGGGATATGGACAAGCTGGATCAATGGATCAAGGCCAGTGGTACGAGGTTCAACAAGTCCAAGTGCCAGATCCTGCTGTCAAGCCACAACAACCACAGGTAGCAATACAGTCTTGAGGCTGAGTGGAAAACTGCCCAGCCATCTGGGAGGTGTTGTTTGACAGCTGGTTGATTATGAGCTAGCATGTGTCCAGGTTGACAAAAAGGACAACAATATTTGTATCAAAAATAGTTTGGTGAGCAGGACTAGGGAACTGCTAATACTCTTGCACTCAGCACTGGTGAGGCTACACCTCAAATACTGTGTTCTGTTTTGGGCTCTTCACACCAAAAAGGACACTGAGGTGCTGAAATCAGTCCAAAGAAGGGTACAAAGTTGGTGAAAGGTCTAGAGCACTAGTCTTATGAGGAGCAGCTGAGGGAAGTGGGATTGTTTGGTCTGGAGAAAAGGACACTCAGGGGAGACCTTTATCTATTAAACTCCCTAAAAGTAGGTTGTAGTGAGGTGGGGGTAAGTCTGTTTCCCCAAGGAACAAGCAATAGGACAAGAGGAAACAGCTTTAAGTTGTGCCCAGGGAGGTTTATATTGGATATTATGAAAATTTTTTTCGCTGAAAGGGTGCTCAAGTATTGGAACAGAATGCTCAGGGAAGCGATGGGTGAAGTTACTGTACATGGAGAGTTTTAAAAGAAGTGTAGATGTGGTGCTCAGGAGCATTATTTAGTGGTGACTTGGTAGAACTATGTTAATGGCTGGATTTGATGATCTGAAAGGTCTCTTCCAAACAAAATATTCTATGATTTTCTTTAAAAAAAACTCCTACATTTGAAGTGTATGTAGTCTAACTACCTAACAATGCAGTAGGAAAATGGAAGCACCTTCAAGAAGGTTATAATGCCATCCACCTTCTTAAAATATTCTATGTTAAATAAATATATCATACTTTGCCAATAAGTTATTAAATGTCTGAACAAGTATATTACATTTTAAGGAGGCTGTTACAGACAGAACTACACTGTATCTCATATTCAAAGATAATCTAAAAAAAAAGAAGACTAATTATTCTGTCATCTTTGCTGTGGAAATCTAGAGCAATTCTGTTTATTTCATTCAGGCTAATGCTGGGCGTCTCACTGGGGCTGATTGAGCAGATTAGAGTCTACAGGAGCCCCCTTGCTGAATGCAATAAGCTATAGCACAGAAAATTAATAGGGAAGGGTCAGGTAAGCAGTCACCAAGGCTAAGTCTATACATGAGCACAGCATTAGTAATATATGATTCACATTGATGCATGTTCATTTTTGCTTATGCTGATAGTGTTCTGTGATAGCCCCATTGCAATGGCCACTTTTTCTCTGCTCTCTCTGCAGGCTGAAATTTGTTTCCCCATCTGCCTCCCAATGCTACTTTTTTTCAGAGCATCACTGATGCAGTCACTTCTCTTCTCTTGTATCTCATTTTGTCTGAGGAACATCACATTCCTGCCAGATTACTTGACATCCTAGCTGTGTGCCCAAGGAGGTTCTAGTTGTGTTGAAGAGGATATAATATATCTTGAACAAAACCTGAAATTTGCTTGTCTTTGATAAAATTCTAGGAAATGTCACTGACTCTCCCTCACATCTATATATTTGATAAAATTTTCTTTGCTGAAATGGTATATAACTACTTGGAAATGTTAACTGTACACTGAGAGTTTTTATCTCCTATCTCTTTAAAGCTTTGGAGCTTTGGTAAAGTCCAAATGTAACCGGAAATAAAATATGGAAAGATAAATCAATGGAGTTTATTTCCACTTTTAAGCATAATCTCGGCAGAGGGAGAGAGGAAGCAAAAAAATGTAAAGGAAAGCAAGACATAATCTCTCCTGTAGGCATTCTCTATTATTCCACAGCGAGATGTCACTAGTAGCAATAACTCATTCAAAGAAATCGGCACAATATTGGTCTGTCAAGGTACATAAGTTTGTGGACAATTTCCTTAAAATTATTCTTACATAAATAGTTGGAACCCAAGTATTTAAAACAATATGAATATGAAAAAAAAAGCCAAACTTAAATGAATGTCATTGTCTGTATGAGAAAAACAAAATAAAAGTAAAATATTTTGTTTTCTTTAGCTACTCTTACTGGGTTTCAATGCAATATGAACTATAAAATCAGATCCTCAAACCTTGTAATCAGTTTATATGAAAAATACCATAAGGATGGTTATTGGTCATTTTATTAATTGCATTTGCACCATCTTAACAAAATCCACACACATTATTTTAATTATTCTTTTTATTACTAATTAATGGTGTGTGATTGTATGTTATATTTGGTTAGGGTTTTCTTTTTTAGTAAGAAGACTACTTATGGATGGAAATTAAAATACATAACAATGGAATTAAGCTGAAGAAATATCTCAACTTCGACTTTATACACAGAAAATAAACTGTATCAACAAATTGTAGCAATGTCAGATGTTTTTCCATTGTAGAAATATTGATTTGATTTCTTGATGTGGGAAAGTCAATGTTTTCTTCTTTAAATATTCAAGATACCATAAAGTATCAAGGCTTCTAAAAATAAAATATTGAGAATTTAAAGGATTTTTTTGTTATTGAAGAAGGAAAATGACCAGAGTTGTGTAATTCAGATGGGTTGATGCTGAGGCAGCTGTATTTTTTACTTATGGGAACGAGAATTTTGAACTTATCTTGTTTTTATGGATAATGTGATACCCAAATTTACCTTAATGTAAGTTTTCACAAGTGCTTTCCAACAGACTTCATCATTCCTGGAAATTATAATCTAGAAAAGTTCATTATTATTACTGCTTTAACAAATTAGCCAATTTAGGAAGTCTTCTAGCAATTGAGTTACTTGCAGACTGACTAGTGATTGCTCCAGTTTAATGGGTCTGTGACCATGATGACCTTACTTACTGCTTCATATTGCTTATATATTGCTTCAGGTTCTCCAGCAGTCTCAGTCTCAGCACTGAGAGAGGTGACACAGCAATCAAAAGATACAGTTCACTGGGTTTCTGATTTATGTTATGCCTTTCATAGTGTCTAGTCCTATGCTTGAGACAAGGCTATCACTGTGCTCTTGGGATATTTAAGGGGAAATCAGCTACACTCAACTTATCAGAGAATTCACCAAAAGGCATAAAAGAACATGGTGTGATAGAGACTTAGGGGAGACTGCTTGTAAATGTATCTGTTGCTCATATACTTGCTAAGGTGGTAAAACCATCTTCCTTAGACATCCTTAGGGAATACCTGAGAGAGTCTGATAGGCTTCAGCAGCAAGAAAACATGCTGAAAAAAATCCATGAAGGCTACAGAGCATGGATCTTGATTTAAGAAGGTGGCAGCTACGTAGCAAAAGAAGCTGCAGTTTTCTCAGAACCTCTTCACCTCCTCCACAGGAAATCTCCTAGTCTTTCACAGAAAATTCTGATAACAATGCAGATAAAAGAAAAATACCAAGTCCTTGGGTCTTTCACCTACAGTTTACAGAAGTGATGAAGAAATAAAGGAATTCATTTTTACTTACATTTAGCAGCTTTTAACAGAGGTACAATGAATCATCAACTGCATTACAAAAGGATATATCTGGAGTGAAAATACCAGGGTGCAAATTCTGACACTTCAACTTTTAGTCATTGCAGGACCCAGTTTGTGTGTGGGTTTTTTTGTTTGTTTGGTTTTGCTGTTGTTGTTGTTGTTTTTGTTTGGTTGGTTTGGTTTTTTTTGGTGGTTTGTTTTTTTTTTTCCAAGTGGTCTTGCTTATACAGGAAGGTATGGTATGATTACTTCTGAGTTTTTCCTCAGGTAGAAGACTTTGAAAAGTCTCCTTTGCCATTAACAGGGACCCTACATCCAGTATTAATGAGATCATAAAATCACTAACATGTCTCTAGAGGAAAAGAATATTTAACTTTGAATGTCTGGTCATATCTTTTTGGGTGAGGCAGTTTTTTGCAAAGTGTGAAAGAATGAAAACTCTCATGATAATCATTTGCACAAGGACTGTCTGGTTATCTCAGAAGTTAGAAAGAACACATTGCTTTCATGTAGAGCTGACACCTATACTCAGTGTATGTTCTGTTTAATGTATGAAGTGCAACATAGATCTTGATCTTTCTAGATATGCTTGTTTGTTGCAGTATGATTCAGCTCCTCAAATTCTGTAGATTGAGTACATGCAATCAAAACTTATTGCAGATAACAGACATGAAAACAATTACAAGGGATAGAATATGAACACTTGTCCTGCAAGATGTAACATAACATGTAAACCCAAGACACAGGCTACTGTAGGAAAAGTTGCTTTTATGAATAAAGTTTTGAAGGTTCTAATCTCCTCAGAGAAACAGTGGTAAATCATATATTTGTAAAGCAGATGCCACAATTCCCTTAATTTCCATTTTTTTTCCAGAAAAAATTGAGATTCCCATACATGAATTGGGCTAGAAACAAGAGCGTTACCATAACTTACAGAATACTTTTTAATCTATTGTCCAGTGCACATATACACCCTATGTTTGGGTCTGTTCAATAGAGTCTGTAGATGTTAGTCTTTCCTACACAGATGAGGATTCATGCTGCACCAGTTCTTAAGAACAGTAGAGAGCTTAGCATGACAGTCAGCATTAATGAATTTATGGGAAAAACTAAGTTTCCAGTAGGAATTGTCAATAGCGAACATAAAGTACTAACAGGAATAAAGAATAGAAAAGGCTTAATGTATATCCACAAAGTTGCAATCTAATATTGAGGGTTGGACTTGATGATCTGAGGGTTGGCCTCGATGATCTCTAGAGTTCCCTTCCAACCCCTAACATTCTATGATTCTATGATAATGTAAATCAGCCCTGTGGTCTTTTTTTTTGTCCTGGGGTTAGAAAGCCTAGCTGAGATGCAGAAATCTCATTAGTGACCAATGTCACAAATAATGAACATTTCCTGCACTACTGCCAAATCCTCTCTTTACCAGATTACAAAGGCTACTCTCCTCAGTGCAGTCAACATTTAATTGTCATCCACTACCAGACCTATGAGGGATACAGCCTCTGTTCTTGGCAGAGATGCTTTAATAAATTTGTGGATTTGTGTCTTCACTGTCCAAATTGTCTGATAGTGTAAGAAAATGAAAGCTATCTGAATGCCTGGACACTGACCTTGGCATGACATTAATGCTAGACAGTTTTATGGAACAGCTCTAGAACAGTTGAGGAGACGACTGCATCATTTAATGCAGTAATGACCTCTGCAAAAATTCAGGCTGTGGGAGAGAAAGAGGGTGATAGTGGTCCTGACATCACAGTTCTCCCTCCATGCTTATACAGCACTGGGTGAATGCCTGACTGAGGTAATGACATTTAACTCCATCTGCCACAAAGCTCATAGCTTGAGTGGCAAGATGCTACCAGTGCAAAGCCTGGAGCAATGACACATGGGAAGGAGGAGTCCAATTACACTGTAAAATCATTTCCATATCTTCAGAAGACAGTATTTCCCATGACAAAGGAAAGAACATTAGCTGTATCTGTTCCATTCATTATTTAAAAAAAAAATGTAAAAAAGAAACTTAATACGCAGAATCCTGTTTTTGCAGATACTGCTATTTTAATTACCCACTATAAGGCATTTTATCTAGGTTAAGGGTTAAATGTTGAAGTCTAAAAAAACCCCAAAACCATATACTATCAATATTTTAATATTAAAAAAATATTAGAAACCTCGTCTAAGAATAGTGTAACAAGTAGGAAATTTCAAAAAGCAGTGTTGAAAATGGAAGAGCATTCACTGATCTTTTTTTTCATGCTTTGTCTTTTCTTGCAGTCATGATAAATAGAAATTCTCCTTTAAAAGGAAAACAAAGATTCTTAAATCATCAGGCATCTCCATTAGCTGAGGCAATCAGAAAATAAAACAGAAAATAATTCTAAATCTGCACAAAAAGGTTATCCTTGCTATGGTTTAAGAGGCAAAATGTCCAGAATTAAGCAGAATATTAAGGAATTTGGCTAAAGGGATCTCTTTGGTTTTGTGTTTTGATATGTTCCTAAAATTAAACAAGAAAAGGACCTTGTATTTTAAATGTTGCAACTTAGGGAAGTCAAACAACTTCCCAAGTCAAACATCTGCTTTATTAGCTCAAAACATATGGAAAAGAGACAGTAGGTATATAGGTGGAGTCAAATGCTGCTGGAATTCTGTCACATTTATAGGTCTTAATTTCTGTATATGTACTTTATAGGTGCAAAGGTCAATTATTGCAAGTGTAATTAATGTCTTATTGCCAAAACTTGTTAATCTATGCAGCAAAATGAAGATTTGAATAACAAAGCATGATAACTAGATGCTGTATTAAAGGATGAGCAATAAAATTGAGATCTGAAAAACCTGGCTCATTTAGAATATTGTAGGTTACAAGAAAAAATAATTTGACTTAATAAAATCAAAAGTAATAGAAATTACTGCATTCTATAGCGTAACTGAGAAAAAGGGTACATGAAACTCATGGCATCCTCACAGCCAAGCTTAAGAAGTGGGGATTGAGTCATGGTGCAGTGAGGTGGATTGAGAAGTGGCTAAAGGACAGAGCTCAGAGAGTTGTGGTCAGTGGAGCAGAGTCTGGCTGGAGGGCTGTGACTAGTGGCGTCCCCCAAGGGTCAGTGCTTGGGTCCAATATTATTCAATATATTCATCAATGACCTGGACGAGGGTGTAGAGAGCACCCTCAGCAAGTTTGCTGATGACACCAAACTGGGAGGAGTGGCTGACACAGCAGCAGGCTGTGCTGC